>JAOUZG010016999.1:5033500-5058302 GCA_026289955.1 Argiope argentata | reverse complement strand
GTGTGTGTGTGTGTGTGTGTGTGTGTGTGTGTGTGTGTGTGTGTGTGATACGATACTACAAAACCACTTTAATCTAGACAGACACACCGGCTGAAGTAATCTCTAGTAAACTTTCTCGTATACCTTGTAATAACAGTGAATTTATATTTTGGGTGAGTTTTTCCCCAAACGATTAGAACGAAAATTTGATACAGAACTGCAATTGCAGTCACAAAATCATATACCAAATTTAATAGACACAAATCATTGGATTTTTAAGCTATCGTGTTTCCATGTTTCTGAAAAAATATAAACCGACATACGGTTAACTCCTTCTCCTACTTTGATTCATAACCCAATAGGTATTTACAATACAGAAGTTAAAAATTCATAAGCTATATTTTACCCGTTTAGCTCTCCTTGTTTTGTTATCTTCATGTTATGTTCGAACCGGCGATAAATTTTCACAGAATAAATTTTATTCAAAGTTCGATATAAATATACAAATTTGGTGTAAAGTCCGTACACTAAATTCAATCCATTTAGATCAAACATTTTTGAGTTATATTTGATACAGACAAACATACAGATAGATAGACAAACAGATACACACATTCCAAAAATAGTATTTAGAATATTTTCGAACTCTGAGATGTGTAAAACCCGGATATTCTTTTTTTTTTTGGACGATTGCAATATTTTCTATATTTAGTATACAAGAAAATAAAAATGCTTTTTTAATTGGTTTTTAAGATGAAATGAAACAGTAAAGATTTTCCCACATATTTCAAGAGTTTAAAAAAATGGCTCCGGAAACCTAAAAGTTAGAATCAATTAGAGAAATTAAATTAAGACAATCGTAATGTGAGACTCCGCCTCTCAACGAATTCGCAACTGTTTACATTAATAAGAGTTGTCTTGCAGAGACTCAAAAAGAGGAAAATGTTGTACTAAACGCGTGGCCTTGGCGAGTCCCCCCAGTGCGAAGTCCATCTCCCTCAGGCGGTCCAAAAATCACAGTTTAGGAACCCCTGGGAGGCACGAGAAGTGATTTCCCAGAAGTGCCATGTTCAATCAAAGAATGGATGCCTGTTTTGAAGAGGTGAAGTCTCAAATTAACAAAAAATAACTGGTGTTTTTGTATCAACTAGAAAGAATTCCACTAGGAGTCGCTTTAAGGAATTTTATGAATGAAAGCTTACGACATTTCTATTCATTAAATGTCAAGTAACTGAATTCTGAAACACGATCAAAATAAATCAGCAAAAATGAAATCTGGTCTTTCTCTTTTCCTCTCTTTCACACACACTTAAATATATGTAATGATATCTCTTAATATAAATTATATCTAAATTAAATATTAATTCGTTAGTTTTTTTATTAATTAATTAAAAACTGACCTTCTCGCCAAAATTTTCATTTCCCCAACGCCAAATGAGTAACAAATTCAATTTATTTTTTCCCCCACGCCAATAAAGTTAGGCCTAACATGTTTTCGACCGATTATTTCAAACGATTCTGTTTATTTTCTTAACGTTTGATGCATTTAAAATTAAAATGTTTAATGATACGAATTTTCAGATTTATTTTGAAGTACTTTCGAGCTAAGATAATATAGAATAAAGAAAATGAGACATTTCTAATCTGTATTGCGTTACTCCGGCTGGCGTAGAAAATTAAGGCATTTGCGTTGCCAAAATTGGCGTTGAAAATTCAACGTCAATTGAGTTTGTTTTGATTGTAATCTGAGTCTATTCTGATTTATTTTTAACGGATAAGAATTTGGTTTTGTTTTAGCCAAGTATAATTGTTAGATCGATTATTTATATTAATTGTAATTATTTAATAAAAAGTAACTAAAGTAACAATTTTCTTTGTTGACCTAAGTAGGAATTGATTAAAAAAATTATTTTTATCTTAAATTAGCCTACGTTACTTCATTCTAACATTTTTTCTTCATTTTCTTATTTCCTGATCTGAATCCCATTTTTATTACTTTTTAAAAACTAACAGTGAATTAACTTGGGATTAAAGTCTGTAAACTTCTCTTGTACATAGCTATATAATTAAATCAATTCATTAATAATTCTTTTTTAAAAAGAACAAAATCAAATGCTTATTAAATATTAAGAGCATGTTCTTTATTTAACGTACACGCCGTAACTTGCGTTCTACAGTATTATGTTAAAAATAAAACCAGTTGAATATTTATTAAATAAATTCATAAAAATATTAATATCAGTTACAAATACAATATATTTATAGAAATAGCGAGTAGTCCGACATAAGTGGTAGTTATATTTGAGCATCGTATTGATATTTTGGTAGTAGAAATAATAGCAGAGGAAAATTAAAAGGAAAAAATGAAGACTACGAAAAAAGATTATGGATTAAATATTAGATACTATAAAATATTTTCACTCAACGTTAACTTTCGACGCTTTGCATCGTTTCACTAAGCTGTCATAACTTTAAAAAACATATCATGTCGCTGAGAAACTGAACACGGCTGGAAACATTTTCTTTCCAATTAGCTCCCATAAGAACAGGAGACATAGTAAATTATCGACCTGCATATCAGTTTCACCAATTATTATAATTACATAGTGTCTACTGGACGTGCCGATATCAATTTATATGATGTTGACTTTTTTATGCAAATAACACGAAATTCAGAATTATATAAGAAAATCATTTGCGATGTAACTTTACCCGCAGTCCTGCACTTCAGTTTCTAATTAGAGTAATAACGCCAATGACCTTTAGCCGATTTCAAGGTCAGATATTCAAACGGAGGAATTGGATCTCTGATAAAAAGAAAGGGAGGTGGATTTATTTTGACTAGCAGTTTATGCATCTGTGTATTCATCAAAATACGGAGTGAAATGAAAATGATGTGTACTAATTCACTAAAAGGATCCCAACCAATAAAAAAAAGAGAATTAGAAACCCGTTGGCTTTTATTTCTTCTGAAATAATCAGAGAATTCAAATCAAATCCAAAGCAAAAAAATAGCAGTAAGTAATTTATTATTAAATAATATCGTTTATTGATTTCATATTGGATTTTCCTTCCGAACATAAATAGTTTGTCATAGTGTTACGAATAATTCTCCTCACACGAGAACGATGCGAAAATGCAGACTTTATTATCTATGAAAACGCGTATTAAATGCAACAGACGCTACAAATTTACAGCTAATTAACTCTACTTAATCCGCTATTCTCAGTTAACAGCAAAGCTATGGAACGCGCTTCAAAAAGAAACGCCGCTCTCTCAAGCTAAGCCAACCAACGTAGCTCGTTTTCTGAATTGATCTGCTCCCCTACTTAAGCCGCGCCTTTAAATAGCGTCCGACTAAGGTGATCGGTACAAACTCAGAAACGCCGCGATTCTTCCAGGCAAGTCTGGAAATTTCTCCAACATTCTATAAGAACAAATCTTTATTTCTTAGCATCTACAACACATTTTAGTGTGTAATAAACACCATTAGCGACCTCATTATGTTGAAAACACACCTACATCGCCAAATTAGTCAGTGATATTTTGTTGTAAATCCCCATAGAACGGTCTTTTCTCGCTGACGCGCGATTCCATTACAGTTAATTTTATATAATTAAAATATTCACAATATTCATATAACAATTCATAGATATTTACAATATTTATATTTGATTTATACAAAATTCATAACAGTAGAAAAATTTTAACCGAACATCTTAATGAATCATCCAAATTTTAGAATTGATTCTTTATCAAACAAATTTTGGAAATTGAAATATATGCCGTTTAAAGGTGGAAAAGAAAACAAAATGATCGAACAGGAAAGTTAAATTTGAGCTGAACTGATATTCAATCATACTGTATCAGGAACAGATTAATACTGATACTCGATTGTGTCTGATACCTTTGCTCCGGATAATATGGCCAGACACTTTTGTACATGAGACATCTTGAAACCTATTCTTTCCCAGTTAGAACGAATTACTTTAGCTAGGACATATTAACGCCCATTTTTTTTATAGCAACACTAAGGTTATTTTGGGACTGATCTCGTAAATTTGAAATGCGGTCAGATGACAAGGATATCACCTGAGCTGGCACTCCCTTCTCTATACTCTTTTGTCATACCAGCGACAGACGTTTGGCCCTAATGAATAAAACGTGCGACAGGCCCCCTAACACAGCGGTTCTTTTGTGGAATCGGGTCTCGAACGCGAAACGCTCCAATTCTGAAACAGGGATCTTACCTCCAAGGTCACCGCGACCTTTCGTTGGAACGAAATCGAGTAATCGATGGGTATAGGTTATTGAACTTTGCGCCGATACTAATAAGAAATATTAATAGAATACGATTCCGAACTGAGACTTCTCCAAAAAAACATGGAAATGGTTGTACCGAAAGTATTGATTTTGAGAGTGATTAAAAGGTGAGAAAATGAGAAATTTAGCTTTTATAATTAGTAAAGGGGAAGAAGGGACATGTGTATAGTTAGAGTAAAAAGCAAAAATTGCAAGGTATAGACATTGTTAAAAAAAACCACAAAGCATCCTTAAACATTGTCAAAATAAGTCAAATTAAGAAAAGCGAATAAAATCAAGAATACAGCCAATCGATATCGACAATAAAAAAACTGATATTGAAATCCCGATACTCTTAGTCTGTATTAGAGTTATATAACTGATACAAAGACCTGATATTTTTATATCCATTATACCGGGTGTCCAAAAAGTTCCCGTACTCCAAATTAAAAAAAATCATTGTCCATGATTTTTTTTTCAAATATATTAAATTTTGCCATACGAGTAATGAAACCATGGACATGCTTGAAGCTTTTTTAGGCGATCGACTTATCTTAAAAAATCTTTGGCCACCTCGATCCCCTGATCTGACCATCCCTGACTTTTTCCTTTGGGGATATTTAAAGGACAAAATTTATGAAGGTGATCCTCAAACAATAGATGATTTGAAAATCGCAAATACCCAAAGGATACAAGAAGTCACTCCTAGCTTGTTAAAACGCGTTTCGAAAAACATGCGCAAACAAGTTCAGCTTTGTCTCCAAGAAAGGGGTAGACATTTTGAACATTTATCATAAATGTAAGTTCAGTATTTTTTCTTTAGTTATGTTAAAAGTGCTTTTTATCATTGGCATAAAAATAATTCTTTTTAAACCTATTGTTTTTGTAAAATAAATTCAAAAATCATCAGTACGGGAACTTTTTGGACACTCTGTACAGCAGATAGGAAAAGCTTTTGTAACTAGTTGTATCCTTTTAGTGAAAAGCTTTTGTAACTGTAGTTGGGTAATACTGCATCAGGTTGATACAGTGCACCCAATCATAATTGAGACGTTGGAAGCAAAAACACTGATAAAAACTTCTTGTATAAGAGCCTAGAACGATACCTGAGATTCCATTTTTTAAAAGTTCCTTTCCTGACCGGGGTGGTGAAGTATTCTTTAGTGACTCCATCCTTCGTGTGCTTCGAGAAATTCCAGTCATAGCAAGTGAAAATGGCGAAACAGCGCACAAAAGTAATAATCCATTGGAATATTGCACAAACCTAAAACATTAAAAACAGCACAAATGTCACAATAATTTTTTAAATGTTATATCACTGCATAATTTGAATCCATTATTGATACTTTAATAACAAGTATATTTCACAAGTAAAAGTAGTGTTTTTTTTTATACTTTGTTTTTTTAAAGCTTTATCGTATAGGTGCACAAAGATCAAGAAATAATGAACATTATAGAATAAAGTAACATAAACTAATTTAAAATTAAGAAAAGTAAGATATTAATAAGAAATTAAAACAGATTAAGAGATAAGATACATATTATATGTATATAAAGAAACAGAAATTAAATAGCTTTTTATTAAATTGAAACTTTCAAACTAACCATTTCCTTATAGATAAAATTTCATTTAAAGAATTTTTTTTAAAAAAATTGTCCAAATGTAGTTTTTGAAATATCTTCTATTATTTGCATGATTATAGCAAGTAAAATGTGTCGGTAAGACTTTTTATTTTGTATTTACTAAACAATCGTAATGGCTCATTAAGTTATTAAAATTAGATAATATCAAACTCATAGCCGGCTTGCTGGCACAGAGGTAGCGCGTCTGCCTCGTGTTCTGGAGGTCCCGGGTTCGAGTCCCGGTTCGGGCATGGTTGTTCCTTTGTGTGCTATCTGTGAGATGTGTGAATGTGCCCCCCTGTAAAAAGGGGCTGTGCAAGCAAATGTGATGAGTGTTTCATCTTCATATGAGCTAGAAGTCAGACTTCTGCCCTCGGGTACTCAGGGGTTCATACCCTCAGAAGCTACTGCACCCCTCTTTCCGCGGTAAAAAGCGGACACGACATCATCATCATCAAACTCATAAATGAATGAAATATAAGCACATTTTCTGTATAAAACGATAACCATATTCAAGAAATCCTTCTTCCATTATCAAAGTTGCATGCTGATTTTCAGAGCATCTTAAATTATTCAGTTTAAGCCACTTATCCAAATTATCAACTTGTAGCTCGGTTTAAATGATGAGGTCCGCAAGATTAACATCTCTTTTTAAAGTTACATTAAATACTAAAAGGGAAAAGGTGTAGCAATTTCAAATGGTAATGAGAAGGCTAGAACAATGGATAATAATCCAATCTTCTCTTCAATCTTTTGTTTCACAACATCGATATTTGATAAAATCTCATGAACTACTGCTAGATCTGGCTAAATTTAGTGGGATTCAAAGATTACCAAATGTATTATTGTGCTAATTCGAACTGAATCCTGAATATGTTTCTAATGTATTTAAATCTAATGATATATTTTAATAAAATTAAATTTTTAACATGCGTGATAGATATTCATATCAATAAAATTCTGCTTAAAAAAGGGATATTATTACAGCCCCTCCCAAAAGAATCAAGAAGACTCTTTCCACCCTCGAAAGGGGAAACAATAACGTCATATACATGCAGAATACATGTTTCATTTAAGCTAAAGCATTCAATTTTCATAAAAGTAATTGATATTTTAGGAATACAAAAATGTTGTCAAGTTTGCAGAGTGGCACAAACAGTGGCTGTCCGTAACTTACTTCGATTAAGAGAGAGAGACCGATGATATCACAGAAACTGTTGCGGGCGAGGACTACTGTTCCTAGTACGGCCCAAGCAACATCAAAAATGCCGACGATGAGCTTCAGGTACACTACTGTCACAACATGGCGACGGGGTTCAGGCTGAAACAAAAATTTACATTTAATATGAACTGTAATGAAGTCGTAACTTTGTCTCCTTGTGAAGAGACACATGTTCAAACATTGTTACTTCTGGTCAGCGGTCAGACGATTCTTCCTTTGTTGCGCATTGTGTTTCTCCCTTTTAGTATCGCCCTTTGGACTTAAATGGAGTCAGATAATGAAGAACAGATGCGATTGTGGCCCTTTGAAGAATGGAACTGAGTCAAACCACCAGATGTAGCTTTTTCTTCTATGGACCACCCAAACTGGGATAAAGCTCCGATAATGAAAAACACATGCGTTTATGTCCCTTTGAAGAAAGAAGAACTGAGACCCCTCTATGTGAATATCTTTCCTATTGTGGCGGGTCAGGTAAGAGGGTGGATGTTTCGAAAATATTCCCACGGCTGACGGCTGATCATTGGGAGTATTTCTGAAGAATTATTGAATGATCGGCATTTCCAGCGCGCCAATGTGAAACTGAGAGATGAACCTTGACCGAGGTTAAAATGAAAGGTTTTGGAAGAAAGAGAGAAACGACAAGCTGATCCGGTAGACGAGACCAGCTTATCTGGCTAGAGACTGGACGAAAGCTGGTACGACGACGAGGGAGCTGATACGAGCTGAGCTGAAGAGCTGGACACTCGAAGAGATACCACATGATCTCGAGTTTGATTAAAGATCTTTCGGCTATATCCGTAGATCTCTTGGACTACACGCAGTAGCCGGATACAATAAAAATCCCGTTAGTTCTTGTATTAGTTGAGGAACTTTTAATCCAGATGCAAATATTTCCCAGCATATTAACGTAGAGGACGTGTTTTTTTGTTGTTATTGTATAAAGCTGTAAATAAAGCATTTGTGATTAAACGCTATCAGTTTATTTGATCGGGCAGGATCAAGTCATTACAGAACATTTTATCGACTTACATTTGAGGACTTACATATTGAAGCAAAATATGAATGCATTTCACCATTCAAAAGATAATCGCGGATAAAAAAAATGCTACGTCCAGAACGGCGAAGCATTTCTATGTTAGCGCAGCAATTTTGCGACATATTATTATAAAACTTGAGTGAAAAGATAGTTAAACTAGATACCTCTCAGGCATAGTTTTACAAGAGACGGATTTCCTTTTCATAGATTTATATAAAATATATTATTTATGGACTAGCTAAAATCAATGGGGTTGGGGGTGCATTAGTAGAAAGATAATGTGTTTGAACATCAATTGACACGATTTGTGCTATTCATTATTCTATGGTTGGTTTTCAGTAGAAGTCGCTGGAAAAGCACCGTCTAAAATTTGACTCTTTAGGCATCTAGCAAAATTCTGTAATTAAATTAGTTTGAAGAATGAAACTATGAGTTATATTGTTAATTGTTCGTCTGTAGTTAATCAAAATTTGCACACAGTTTCTGGATGGCTTTTATTTAAAATGGGTTAACACCCGGCCAGTTATAAGACCTCCAGTAAGTAGTGCGAGCGTAAAAAGGGACTGGTTTACTTTTAACACAATTTAGTAAGACCGATTCAAGCATTCCATGCTTGACTATAAATTGCGCTTTGTCGTCCCTGAAATTTTCTTTTTTACTGCGTGTCGTATTAAAACGAGGAATATTTACATATTCCTCGTTTATGACCTAAAAAAAAGTCAACATATCTAAATTTGGACAACTATAAAAAAGAAATGGTAAATAAAATGAACACACACACACACTTATCATTTCGATTTAACAACATTTATTAAATTAAAACTACCAGTTTTCAACTTAATGAATAGAAAAATTCCTTTAATATTACATCAAAAATATGAATTCAAAAGAATACTGTGGAATAAACATCATACAACTTACCTCCGAAATGGTGCCTTTTAAACTGAATAAAAGCGAAAGAGCTCCAAGAATCCAGTTCAGAAAGAACAGGACACAAAGTCCAGGAAGACAGACATCTAGGAGTGCAGTGTTTTGGACTAACTCGCACTCGGAACGGTGTTTTATATAGGAAGCGTATATAACAGGAATCCATCCCAACCTGTGAAAAATCCATGGTTATTGAAACAAATCAAATTTCTTAGCAAAAGTTAAAAGCCTAAAATTTCATGTTAAATACAATTTACACATTTTTAAACACAATAACCTCAAATTAGAATTGATTCATTTGTTGAATAAGTGCTAACAGTTGTAAAGCTAAAAATTAAACCAAAACAGAAAGTTTAAACGAAATGAATGAAAACATTTTTGTTAGTTTTCCTAACAAAAATTAAAATTTTACTTTCTAATTTTACATAAGATGTACGAATTCAAACAATCGACTTCAAGTCTATGCATGACTAAAATATATGTAGGATATTCCACGGAACTATTTTGTTTTGCCATCATTTGATTCTGTCGTCCCATTGTATGACAAAATTCAAAGCGAGAATTGCAAAAAGGTTAGATCATTTTCCAGAGGACGATAATTTTAATTAATACAGCATTCCAGATCAACGCCATCTGTCGAGCTTTCGAAACACCGGCACAATTAATATCAGCAGCAGAGGGCCTACTAATCCCCGTGCGATAAAGACGTTTCGCATTTTCGCCCATTCGCGCTCTCTTAACTTCGCGGTAAGTTGTTCAGTCACACAATGCACTTTTTTTTTCTTTTTTTCTAAAAATTTCTAACGTCCTCCAAGAGGGAATTATCTAACTTTGTTTCTTTCATACCCTCTATGTTTTAATCCATTTCCAATTTGCCTGTAAATACTTCCCCCACCCCCTTGTAAACTTTAAATAAATTCTTTCTTTTTTTTAAGTCTCTTCATATTTCGTTTGCATTATTTTGATCACAGTTGGGCCAAATCTATAAGTATTAAAAAAAACATAAATTTTGTTTCTAAAGTTCCCGCTATCTAAAGAGTCTAACAATTTTTGTAAGATTTGATTAGACTCCCGCTTAGATTTATTTAAGAATAGAAGCGAAAATTTTAAGCAAGCATTTTAAACAAAACGCAAATAATTTAAAGGAAGTTTGAATTTCGTAAATTGCCGGCAACTTATAAAACAGAGCACACGTTAGAAAGGAATATATTGACCGTGACGAATCCGATGATGAAATCGACATTGAACTTATATCACTGCTAAAGGCATAGCATTTTCTCTTTCAAAACGGAAGAGATTAGGTTCGCTCCAGTAAATAAAGATTACGTTTACCGCTAAAATCTAGTCCTAAAACCGAGCCGAGATATTTGAATTTTATATATATGTATGAAATGGTATTTTAAATTCTAATTTCCATTCTAACCAATTTCCAAAGTTTTAGCGTAATTCAGCCTATATTAAATTCATTTCTTGTGGCCATTCCACTTTTTCTATTTAATTAATTCAACACGAGTTCTAAAATTGCTGAATCGGCTAAAAGTTGACAACTTTTATCCCACACTCTGAGTGAAGGGAAAAAAACTTCACACAAGCTTCTTTCTGTAATTCCCTTGCCTGTGATTGGCACGTGTAGAAAATCCCTATCAATATCTGACAGTATAAGCACCGGGAAAAGTATTTTCCCAGTGCCCAGAGCTTTTCCTTATTTCTAGTTGTATTATTCTGGGTTATGCTCGTCGCTTCTGCTTGCTCTTAACTCATGCCTACCCGTATGCAATAAAGCGAAATTAAAAATTCAAAGTCTTCTGCAACGACTTATCTTCAAAAATTATGAAAATTACGTTTACATTTGTGTGTGTGTAGGAAGTAAATATCTATTGTCGAATGGCAGCATTCAAATGTAAACAAACCAACATTAGAATTTCAGACTGCTCCATGAAATCGCTAATATGTGGTTAATGCACAAGTATCCGAAAATCGTATATATATTCAAGAAGCCTTTTTCCCATCGATTAAAAACTAGAAATTGACAAAAAACAAACAAACCTGCAAATGCAATCTACAGATCATATACCAAACTTCATTTTTAAAATAGTTGAGTTTTCAGATTACAGCATTTAAGGAAAATATAGTACATGGGAAAGCACAAATGAATCCACAGCTTGTCGGATTTGATTAAAATCTACAGATATTTGAAATTTAAATGCATATCATGGGTACCAAATTTTCTTTTTCTTTCCCTTAACATTTTTCATTAATCTTGTTCATTTGTATTCGGGTACTCAGGCAAGCAAATATTCTCCTTATGAATTTCCAGGAATCTATAAATTTGGCAAAAATATTCTTCTTACTTGTGAAGAATATTTTGTATATGTTTTTTAAAATAATCTTCTTACTCCTATATATTTTTTTAAAAAGTATTTTTCTTACTCGTGATGAATATTTCGTATACATTAAAAAAATACTCTTCTTACTCACATATTTAAGAAAATATTCTTCTTACTCGTGAAGAATATTTTGTATATATTTTAAAATATCTTCTTACTCAAATATATATAAAAAATATTCTTCTGACTTGTGAAACATATTTTGTATTTATTAAAAAAATACTCATCTTATTCATATATTTAAAAAATATATTCTTCTTACTCTTGAATGTTTAAAATGTAAAAATTCGTCAAAATCTTGAATTTGGATTTTTAATTATTATACTTCGTTATCTTTGTATATTTTCTATAAGAATATATTATACATATATTCTTATAAAGTCCTGTGAAGTTGCGAAACCAAAAATGCACAGAATAAATCAATCTGACTAATTAAGCCTCAATAAAACATGATAAAAAATCAATTTAACCCCCCCCCCCCAAAAAAAAATTTAACAAATAGATATCTATGGGTTGTTCTTAAAACCAATAAAAAGGTAAATAAGAGGACAATGTTCAATGCAGATAAAAATTTTGGGAGAAAAAATTCTTAGACGCAATTTGTTTCAAAATTAAATCTAATAAACTCATAATTGAAAGTTTAATTATAGTTTAACAAAAAGATTCTCAGAATGTAAGAGATGCACATTTTTTAAAACCAATAGAAGCTAAAATTGAGATATTATACCTTTTGTATTGTGTAAGTTCTGATTTTTTTTTTTTTTTTGGAACTGAATATTTCAAAATTAATTTCGCATACATTTTTTTTAGAAAAGTTAAGAATTAAAAAGTTATATAGATCCAATATAAAGATAAAACATGCTTAAATATTAATATAATTTATTGGTAATAAAGATAAATAAAGACTGTTGAAACAATGAGAGCTGAAAGAAGAATATTCAAATGATAATAATTAATAAAACAATCTCAAATTCTTCCATTTTACCGAAAGAAAGAGATAATGCCACGACCAACGGACATAACTACATAAAATGGAGCCAAGGGAAAATACTAAAACAACGCCCCCAGCCCATTTTTTTTATATACATATAATAGCGCTTAAAAAGCAATAGAAAATTATTACAGAAAGCTTTAAATTCTTTAATCGTCAGATTGAGTACTAGTAACCCTCCATCCAACGGTACATCATTCACATCGACATTACACAAAAAGTTGACCGCCCGATCTCGCCCTTCGTAGTTTTCAATAGTGTGCTAACCACTTAAAAGAACTTCTGAAATTATTTCATTTTTAAAGAAAATATATGCATCGCATATTTTGAAAGTTGTTTTTCACTGAATTAATTTTTTTAAAAAAAGGGATAATTTGAGCAATTGATACCACAGTCCATACAAATATTTTTTTAAAAAAATAGAATACCGAATACAGTCTTTACTTTTATAAGAAAATTATTAAATATCAAAATATTTTAAATGATTCAAATATTTTTGGAGAAGAATTTTAAAATGTTTCTTTCAAATTACTTGAAGACATTCATTTATTTATTATACCACATTAAAAAAAAAGTAAGAGTTGCGTTCTAAGCTTTAATACATGAATATATTCAGAATTTTTGTGAAATTTATGTATGTTTTAAAGCTTAAATGTTGTGAAGCAATTAAATTATTATTGGCTGTCAAAATTTCCCAAACTGAATCATTTGATAAAATACAGCACATTAATGCATATTATAATCAATGTTTCTTTGTACGTTTCGATTCCAATTTACAACTAAATAAACTCAACCCAACTGCAGATATTAACATCGAAGAAACGCAGTTAATAGTTCATTATTTTATTCCAACATTTAACATTACATAAAATATTCTTAGTTTGTTTTTACTAATAATTTATAAAACCTGATATTTTTATTTTTAATTAAATCTATTAGCGATTATTATTCATTTTAATTTATAGCAATTTTAAGCCACCAATTAGCTATTTGAAAGCACAAATCATTTCTTATTTGTTTAATGAGAATTTTGTTGAAGAGAAATATCTTTTTTAGTTTATTTATATAATATTCAATTTCATGTTGAATGTATTTTATCTTTTTTACATAATTTGCTAAAATTAAGGATATATATTTATTTTCGCTTATTTATCAAAAAATATTTTCAAATATTCATGACTAGCTTTCTGATATCTGATACGATATCTGATAAAACTTAAATAATATCGTATGCAATGCTGGTTAGGAATCAATCGACATAGCTGAATATATAGAAATATTAAAATTAAAAATGAACTTTTTTTTATTTTTGTTTAAAGAAGTTTTATTTTAGATCCTAGGAGTAAGAGTTTAGAAAAAGTATTTCTCATTGAGTCCTACTAATTTATTAAACAATATTGCTCACCCTAGGCCAATTGCCGTTGCTGCCCTGGTGTGCTTGTACCGATCATGACAATACATATTTTTTACATTTGAAAAATAAATAAAATCTATAACTTACATTTTAAATATATAACATACATGTAAATAAAATATACAACATACATTTTTATTTAATTTAGAGAATCTGTTTGCAGATATTACACTACTAGAACAAAAACATTTCAAAAAAATTTCAAACTTTCGTAAATATATTAGAAGAAAAGTATATATGTATATAATTACATATGGAGACAAAATTTCTGAATTTTCAGAGAAAGAGATTCTGACTTACCATGGCAAAAAGGCAAAACAATCGAGAAATCCAATTAGGATAAAATCGTCTGTTGCCAGGGTGCAGCGCCTCCCGAAGAGACGCATTCCAGGCATCTTGAGCAATTAGAAGACACCCCTCCTATTCCATCTTTTGCTGATCACTCCATGCCTGAAAAGACATCGTCGTATGTTAACTAACAATAGTACAAGGAAAAAGGGGGAAGCTTCATTTTCCCTTTTCAATTTTTGATTGGTCAGAGTGCCAGGAAAAGTGGTGCTTGAAACAATCGAAAACGGAAATCTCGTGCATGCGTTGCAAAAACGGAAATCGTTGATGTTAAAAAAATTAACAAAACATACCGTAATGACATTTAAATATTGAGGAATTTTTTTAAATTTCATTTTTGAAGGGCAAACAGACGCATTTTATAATATTGATGAATCAATGCAAGTCATCAAAGTCAACCAATTATTATTTCTTTGAAACAGAAAGATGGTTTAATTATAAAGTGACATGCAATACTAGGGAATAGTTTATTCACTTTACAAAATATTTATTTTCTTGTGGAGGTTATAAGGGGGGGGGGCTCCTTTTAACGATAGACAAACGGAATCAGTCAAATTCATGAACGAGTTTCGACACGTAAAAGATTTATGAAATAAATAAATGTAATCTCATATTCCAAATATACATATCAATCGACTTTTATGCAATAGGAAGATAGAAAAAATAGTGTAAAAGAATTTGATAGTCTTAAAGATGGCATCTTTATAGTGTCTTCTAGCCAATTCAAAGCCAATATCTTAGTGAAACGCAACTTTCTATATTTCTGCCTTTGTATGATTAACGCAGTGAATGTCGTTGGAGAAGAGGGTCACCGGTGACCCTTTGCATCAAGATTTCTAGAAAGGCATCATTTGAACAAATGTCAGTACTTCTAAATTTTTCATTATTGCCATCGTTATTAAAACCCTTTCAATGCCAGTTATTTCTTTTTTAAAATTAAGATAATTTAGGGCCCTAATGGGTCAAATAAAGAATAAATAGTTATAGTCTTACAATAAAATCAAAAATTGACTGTAGATGATATTTTAAAGATAGGTCAAGTATATTCTTGAGGTCTTTTTAAATGGGACACCTGTATGCCATTGGGGTTGAGTGACCAAAGAAAATACATTGAAATGTCGAGCCTCTAGTTTTTATAATATTTTAAAACAAGTTTATTGCAAGAAAATTCTTACCAATTACACATCCAACATCATTTATGACACTTCTATCCATGGTACATTACGAAACAGTTTTCGCAGAGGGTAGCTTTACTCATGGCACATACAGTTTTAGTTTGGGTTTCTTTATTACTAAGACACAGTTTAAAATTAACATACGAACGTAATCACAGAAAACCGTAGGGAAATAAACATCAAAAAATTCCCCAAAGTACTTATTTCTTTGGTTGATTTAAAAATATTATTGGAGCATATATGTCCAGGTGGAGCCCAAAGGTTTAATAATGGAAAGAAAGGGTTAGGTTTATGTTAATTATGTTTATGACTTTAAAACATATTAAAATAGTTTTACTTGTCTATAAAATATAGGTCTATTGGTCTAGCACATTGAGATATGTTGTATTGAAGTATTTCAAACAAAAATAAGTAATATAAAAAAATTAAAGTAAATTTCCAATTAGGTCTACTAAAAAAACATTTTTATTACTTTTCATTAAATAATTACAATTTAATATAAATACTTTATCAAAAAAATTGATTTCCGCAAGAATGGAACTCGAATTCTTCACCTTCATGTGAAAAATACTGAATTCCTCGTATTTTACTGATTGTGAGCTACGGCCTGTCGATTTAAATTTTCATTACAAACTGTTGAAACTCTATTGAAAGTATTAAAAATTAAATAAATTTAATGAATGAATTAATGTTTGAAAGAAACTGTATCAACATCAAGTGCCATCCACTACAAGTTTTTTTAAAAAAGTATTTGAACTTGAGTGGATGAATGAAAAGTATTTTATTAACGATTGAAAAATTGAACATGATATATAAATATATATAGGGAGAAAGTGAACTATTTGAAAGAATTAAAAAAAATTCAATCCGAGCAGTTTATACAATATGTCATTACGTTTTAGTCTTTTATTTCTCAGTCATTCCTTGCTTAGTTGATTTGATTTTTTTTAATAATACATTTTGCAAAATCTTTACACCATTCCAACCTTTCCTGGCATTGATTTTGATTCGTGTCGTGTTTTCACTTTCATGATGAGAAATGAAAATGAAATTGAGATTTGCATATTATTTTGTTGACACGTACATTGAAATGAACAATCCCTAATGATCGGTGGTCATCTAGCGGAGAGGGGTGGGAGTAACCGCTATCAAATTCATTAAAATTTGATAATAATTTTTTTTAATAAATTCAAATGATAAAATTTTAATGTTATATATATAAATTAAAGCAAGAACTCACAATGAAACCCTATAAAACTCAGTGTTCTAAGCCTTTAAGTTTAGGAAAACTATATTAAAAGATTTTATATTTAAAAATGTAAATATTTATCAGTGGAATATCGGATAGTATTACATTTTTACAGGAAAAGGAAATGACCCCTTATAAGATCAAGAACTATGGATCCGATCCCTGAATCAACTTCAAATATAATTCATGAAGAAATGAAATTGCTTGAAATTCCGAAAATAGTAGAGAAGATGAAAGCAGTAATTTTACTTCCGTAGTTGCTCGTGTTTTTTATACGGGACTTTTCGAGATTCTCCATAAAAACTTTTTGCTGCACTTCAAAATAAACTTAATACTTAAATAGTGTTTTTATTGAATTTATTATTACTTTCAAACTTTTTCTCCATTCCAATAGGATTACACTGAAACGTGAAATTCATTTTGTAGGAAGGAAAGAAAGAAGAAGAAAAGAAGAGAAGAAAAGAAAAGAAAGAAGAGAAAAAAAAAAAAGAATTCTTCGGAGTTCCATTTCTTCGATAATGACTAATGATCTAATAATCGATTATCAGTACATCGATAATGAATTTGATAGCGTTTGTCATCGTTTGTCATATAAAACATAAAAACAGGAGATATAGTATATGCATAACATCAAATAAAAAAAACGAGCATAAAAGTTAAATAATAAATTTTCTCTTTATTCAGAGAATGTATAACGGAAATAACAAAGCTTTTCTCTATCACATATGACTCACCATACTGAATGTTATAAACATATGTTTAAAAATTATCAAAAATAGCTACGAAACAATTTTTTATAGCCCACATTCAGAAATATTTAGACTGTTACAAATTTAAAAATATATGCCCGTAGACAAAACAAAGGCGATCATTTCGAAGTCGGATTTCCTTCTTTTTGGTGTAATGAGATTTGAATCGCTGTTTAAAATCAGAAGTAAACAAAGAAATGTATCGCATATACATACAACAGTAATTCCTATTTACACATGCGTAGTTTGCACATGCACGAATAAATTAAAACCGCAATTATAAAACTCGCCCTTTTCATTTTGATACAATTTTAATGCATTAAAACCTTTCCCTGTAAAGGCTATACAAAAATGGTATAAATATCTGCAATATCCATTAGCAAATTCTCGAGTTTTTATGGTTGCAACATACAGACGCTTTCAAACTTCATTTTATACTATGTATAGATAGATTATAGTATAGTATAGAATCAGAAAATCTGTAATCAAAACAAAAATAAAATCGGAATGACTAAAACCCAGAAAGACATTTGAAAATTGATAAATAATCAATGGATATTATTATAAAACTCTACTTACACAAATTCATGAAACACAATGACTTGCTTCTCATGGAAAACATTTTCTTATTGTCATACTTAAGATAACGTTTTTACATTTTAGCATTGTATAATCATAAAAAAATAATCGACGGCGATTTGTTATTTTTACACACAAATAATCAAATGGGCAATTAGATAGGGTCGAGTAACTTTATCATGTCGACAATGTCCTCGAATCTTTCTTCCAAACAATTTTCTTTTCTTATCCTGTCGGATTTCGTGGAAAAAAAAACATTTCATGCAGATTTTTCCTCTTTTCTGACAGAGAAATGAGAGTACAGAAGAGGAAACCTTCCTCGCACTTTCTGTTCTATTACTTACTTGCACAAAATTTCCTTGTTTAACCTTTATCAGGTTTTCAATTAGCCGGTTTTCGTTTCCCCAATTACAGAAAAAGACTTGTTAGTCTTTTAGAAGTCTACGAGGCATCTATCTAAAAGCGTTTTTCTCCTTGTATTGCAAAACATTACTTTATGTATAATCTAACAGGATATCTTGCGAAAATTTCTCGTAAAAATATCAATAAAATACACAAATCAAAAATTGTCTCATTATAATAAAAGGACCTAATTAATATTGCTTAAGAGTTTTTAACCCGCTATTAATCAAAATTAATTTCAACCTACATTCCATGGTTTGGTTTAGTTTAGTTTAGTTTAGTTTAGCTATATTAGCGTCTCATTTTAAAGCAACACTCGGGCTATTTTGGGACGGCCCTCGTACTTTTGAACAGCGGTGAGATGACGAGAACGACTTCTGAGCAGGCATCCTCCTTTCCAAACACCACACCAGCGGGAGGACGTTTGGCCCCAGCACCAGACCCGCTAACATGACGGTTCTTCAGAGGAATCTAGTTGGGAACTTGAAACCCTCTGGTTCCGAAGTGGAAACCTTACCACCAGGCCCGCGACACATATCATGGTTTACAATCTTATGTTACGGCCATCCAGTTTTGATGATTTTTCTTTTATTACTATAATAATTAGTAAATCAGAATATAAATTAATATTCTATTAAAAAACAAATTGCTTTGAATTAAAAACAGCTAGTATTTATTAGATATGACGATTGGAGGAAGGTTAAATAGATATTTAAAAAAAAAGATTTTAAAATGTTATCGTTACGAATTTTATAGTTATTCATGAATATTAACGAATCTTTTCTGTTAATAATAAACAAGTACATGTGCATACGTCTGTTCGTATTCTATAGCGCAGATTACGAAAACTACCATATATGCCTAAACTGGAGAGTAAAATTTTGAAACCCCAAGATAATTTTTTATTAAATATTTTAATACAAAAAAATTGTAATAAAATATCACTGCATAAAATTATTTCTACATCCTAAAATTAAAAAAAAAATATTTTCAAAGAAAACTTAATTAAATTCAGCCTAATTTCCCTGTTGTTTTAAAACAATTTTTAAATATTAATTATAATTCTCAATAACACTGCTCTTTGTTTTAATAAAGTCAAGCCAATTTCAGGGTTTTATGAAAAATTTTAAAGACACATTTCTCCCCCCCTTCCTCTTTGTTAAAAAAACATTAGAGAAAATTATCCAAAGTTTTTGCATATTGATTTATCAACAGTTGATTTTTTAATAGTAACATTTATTCATTGTTAAATATTGATTTGCAGCATTACCGTCTTTTATTGCATTAAAATCCCTTTTTAATTAATTAATTTTACCTTTTTAATTTTACCTTTTTACGCCAAAATAATATTACTAATTTATCAAAGGCAGATTTCCAACTAGTTAGATAAATATAAACCTCTAAAATAAGAGAAAGCCTCAAATAGGTAATTATTAAAATATACCTATTATCAAATTGGTAAAATTAATCAGTAATCATAAAAGAAACATCATTAGTCTAGTTTACAAATAATTTGAATGATTTTTATGAATATTTTTGAATTCCAATTTTTATGAATATTTTTATTATTAATACATCACCAAGTTTAAATGGTCAGACAGTTACCTTTTAATTACGCTTATTTAGTTATAGTTTTATAAATAAATACCGAAGGCTTATACAAATAATATTGCGGACCCTTGCAGATGTAAGTCATAATAAATATATTTATTTTTACTAATTAATTAAATTATATCGTTTACATGCTACATTAAAAATGTGGGTGTTTTTTTTAACTGAGTGATTGAAAGAAGGCTTAATTTGTGCACTGCATAGGACTTGTATAAAATTTAAAAAAGGATAGTGATGTGCACCTATTAAATTTGAAACAGAAATTTAAAACATTAAATCTTAGATGAAATTTTACCATTACTACATGACATCTTTGATAGATGTTTTATTTGTGGAAAGATTTCGTATTTCTTTTTATAATTTCAGCGTAATGCTAACTGAATTTCGGTTGTGTCCATTTTATTAATAGAAAAGGCCATTTTAAGTTTTTTTATAATTGAACGAACTTTATGAATTTATTTTAATTCTAATTTTATATTCGTTTTTCATATTATTTCTTCATTAGAATCCAAACATTTTGTAGTTCAAAGAAACATACATAATAATAATGCAATTTTAGTAAAAGTGGGAAAAAAATATGCGATTAAAAGATGTTGATGACCCGATTCGAGCTTCAATTATTCAAAACCCTCTAACGAAAACAATATGTTCTCCCATGATTAAAAAAATCGACTTAGGAAAATAGAAAATATGGTAATTCATCAAAATATTAAGATAGATTTTTTTTTAACAATTACAATTACAATATTTGTACGAGCGAAAGTTAGAGTTCAGTCCCCGATTGTAATTATTACCACATTCTGATTGACACTAACTTTTCAAAATTAAAATATCAAGAATAACTTGCAAGTTTACGATTCAATTTAATAATGCTAGTAGCGAGCGAAAATGAGAAGGCGAGAACAATAGCGGAAGTCTAAAGCATGCAATAAAAGCATTTATAGATGCAACTAAAGATGAGTTTTTCCGACCTGATTCGATTCGAAATCGACACAATCTTATCTTGATAAAGATGAATAAAAAATGAGGAATAAAGGAATTTATTTGAAGTAAAGTTAACAAAAGCCTGAATAAAATCACACCATCAATCTATGATGTTTATCAAAAAAGAAGCAATTTCAAATTATATTAACAAGAGATAAAAATAGCATCAAGTAATTTATCTAATATGAAAGAATTTTAACCCTTGATTCATGTAGATGAAATTACATATATATTTTTCTAAATAAGTAGGCCATCTTATTGATTTTAAATAGTAATAACAACAACAAAAAAAGAATGCAGATAAGTATAAAAATGTACACCGTTTCTTGAAAACAACAAATAAAGCAAAGCGATTATAAAAGACGGAAATAGCTCCACAATGAAATTCAAATAAATCGTCAGTTTTATGATTAAGTTGAGCACACCTATTGCTCTTAATGAAATAAAACTTGACATTTTTATAGCGTGTATTGATATAAAATCGCGCGCTTATCTAAGATTTTACTTTCAATATTTTATATCCGGAGAAGTTAGTTCATTTGAACAGACCTTGAATTTATATTAACATTATATGAAAATTCTATTTATAATTCGAACTTAATAGGGTTAGTTTCTAAGCAACATTTAAGATTTTAATACTTTTTTTCGATACATTGTTTGATTCAATACATTTATATCCTACGTCTTCAATAGACTTAAGGGATATGTCTAAATTCGTAGCATTATTAATATTATTTTGGAAAACACTAAAATAGTTATATTTTTTGAATTTTGGCTTCAAAAAAATTAGAAAAACATTTATGAGACCAATATTTATATTTTTATTTACAAAAGATACAAATAATTTCTACCGGAGGGGCTAAAAACGGTATAAAGAAAAAAATCTTTTCCTTTAAAGATTTATTAAATCATTTGTCTAAAATTTTGTAGATAGTTAAGAAATATAGTACCAAGCACCTGAAGTAGAAACGCAAGTTATATTTCTATCTACTCCACATTGGGTACAATTGATAAATAATAAAAAAAATTAGCATTTTCTTCGCATTGTAAAGCATTAAAAGAATTATGGCTTATTTTTAAATCAACAGACTACTTAATCTCTAGTTCAGAAACTAAAGAGCATTTCAAGAAATTATTAAATTGAAATTGAACAAAAAATATGCTTTAGATTTTAATTCATGAGATTTTTTGTTAGAAAAACCTTGCAAAGTTTGACAAATTCAGAGAAATAGCATTTAAAGATGTCATATAACATTAAAACATATATAAATTCAAGCACAAAAATCAGTGACATTTCCCAAAAAATAGAGCTAAAAACAAAATTCAAAAGGTTTTATAAAAGAAAATAATTCTAAAATTAACATTTTTAAATTTAGATTTTCGCAAAAATTAAGATTTTTCAAACGTAATCAACACAACTACCTACCTTAAATTGATCAATTTTAAGGCACTTAATTCTTTTTTTAATCTTTGATGCTGTCAAATGCATTCAAAAGAAAAGAAAACATTTATACTCGTTTATATGACTTACAACCAATTATATGAGCTGACTGCTTGCTTTGAATATTTTATTAAAAACCGTTTATTATATTAACTGAATTTCATTATTATTATATAACTGAAGAATTATTATTAAAAAGCGTTTATTATATATACCAAATATTATTATTATATAACCAAAGAATTATTATTAAAAATGCTGCTTATTATATTAATCAAATATTATTATTATATAATAGAAAAATTATCATTAAAAACCGTTTATTATATTAATCAAATATTATTATTATATAACCGAAGAATTATTATTAAAAACCGTTTATTGTATTAACCAATTATTCTTATATAACCGAGAATTATTGTTAAAGCCGCTTATCATATTAATCAAATATTATTATTATTGCTTTTTTATAACAAAAGTATTTATAAAAATTGTTTTATATAAAATGCTGCATATCGTTCTTTTACTAAAATTTCATTTTCGTCGCAATTGATGATTTTTAAATGAATATTTAAAATAATAATTATTATCATTTTATGCAATGAAATTATTTATTATTTATTAATGCTATGCAAAATACTGAAGATAAATTATTAGTTCCCTTTTCAATTTAAAAATTGCAGTTTTCTCTGTTACTTTCTTATTTATTAAACCTTATTGACATTTTCTTATTTAGAGAAAGTATTATAGTATTCACAAATATTCGAAGTCGATATTTTGACGTATCTCTGCGTTTTACAACCCTTCTTAGTTCGAAAACACAGATTTTTTAAAAATATTATGTCTGTATGACTGCGAAAGCAATAATTCAACCACGCTTTCTGCTAGATGGATGACATTTGGTATAGATCTTTTATACAAAAATTTGTAGATTTCTATCAAATTTTTAACCAAATCCATTTAGAGGAAATCTGTCCGGTTGTTCACACGCTTGATGAACTCGATGACGGAGATACGAACTAGATGAATAAAAGTCGATGTATTTTGATATGTATAGTATAGGCATCCATAAAATTTTGAATCATATCACGGATGTGACTAAAAAAATTATAAATCTGCGCTTACCAGATAACCAGACCAAAATAACACGAAAATGCAATCATTTAAATGCATCCTATTTTGGTATGTGGTTTTGGGACTGCAATGGCGGTTTCTATGTCAAATTTTGGCTTTAAGCGTTTATGAAAAATAACGCATAAAATGCAAATTTTATTTTCAGTTATTACTACCAACATGGTCGGGATTAATCGCTACAAACGTAGTCCAAGAAGACACGATAGGTTCCTTAACCACTTCGCGTACAATGGCGTGTCTGACACGCGCATCGAATTACTGAATTTTTATTTTCAAGTCAGCAATTACGCCACAGAATTAAGTATTTAAATACGAAAAAATCAATATGAAACGATTTGGTATCCCAAATGCTCCCTATATTATTTTAAAAAATCAAATTAACAATAAATTACCAAAATACGATGAGTTATCTAATTAGAAAGTTAAATAAATTCGTATGTCAAGTGGTTAAAAATACTAAACTCATACGATATGTTAATATTTCATATTTATCTGTACGCCATTTCCACGCATGGCGTTCTTTGAATAACAATTTTGTTACAGAATATGCGAGAAAGTTTTGGGGAAACAACTCCCTCTAATTACATCTAGTTTTTTCCATTCAAATTTTTAGATAAAATGAATTTTTATTGCGATTCCTTTCAACATCACTCCAACCAATACTTCATATTCTTATGGTACTTTTTTTCTCAACATCTTTTTTAAGTTATGTTTAATCAATCAAATCTTTTCAAGTTCCTAGTCTTTGGCTGCTGTCACGTATGATGCTCTTTTTACAATTTGCGCTGAGTATTTGCTTATTATTCAAGACAGGGTCGTTTTGACAAAAACAAGGAAAAAACAAGGTGGCGTAACAGTACTTTGTGTGCTTGCACTTCCACATGTAATAAAATGGCGAAGTCACGCTGATTCTTGAGATGGTGCTGATAAGTGTTAAGGCCATGAGTAGGCTTCTTTAAAATGCATAAAGATCATAAAAAAGACAATGTCAGCAGTCAGCACTACCACTTTCATTAAATTAGTATCAAATGCATTTCTGCGTGATTCTAAAATTAAGTATTTTTAGAGAATCTGAGAAATCCTCGGTAAAATTGAAAATAAGGCTATGATTTTAAAAATAAGATTTGCACAAAAAAATTAACTAGCTTTTCTTATTATTTTTGTCTTTTTCCCAGTAACATTTTGCCTTCCAGAAAGTTGCAGTGTGTGTGTGTGTGTGTGTGTGTGTGTGTGTGTGTGTGTGTGTGTG
>JAOUZG010016999.1:5008115-5033490 GCA_026289955.1 Argiope argentata | reverse complement strand
TGTGTGTGTGTGTGTGTGTGTGTGTGTGTGTGTGTGTGTGTGTGTGTAATATTTCAGTTAACTAATTTTAATCCTTATGTCTCAATTTTTAATCTGAATTTAACCCATATTAATTTTTCCCTAAAATGTTATTATATTATTTAATGCACCAATAACTACTTTTTTTAACACTTAATTAGTGCTTCAGAGCACATTAACTATATGTGCTCTTTAAAACTGCTTATTTATGCATTCCCTCATGTGAAGGGATAAAAGTCTTTAAAGCCTGCAACATTCTTTTAAAAATACTTAAATTTCCCTTTCTTAAGACTAGACGCTTTAAAGAGGTCCCTATCAAAATATCACTGTAAAAATCAGTGAAGGGAAAATGTCAGTCTCTTTTGCTCTTCGGTTCTTGTTCAATGACGTATGCTGAAATGTTTGACCACCTATACTTTGTACATAATATGGCCTCACGGAATGGAATGAATTGAAGTTTAAAAATTCAAAAGTGTCTTCATGACCCCGCATCTGCTAAAATTATATATAAGGAAACCTTTTAATGCATATAAAGCTCAAATATGTAATAATAAGTTTTTTTAATAAGTTCCCAAAAAATAATGGAAGAGTTTTTACTAGAATACGACTTTGCTATCATTGTAGAGTCTGTGGTGGCTTGGTGGTAAGAAATTGGCTTCAGAACCGGAGGGTTTGAGACCCGCATCCACCAAAGAACCGTCATATAAGAAGGTCTGGTGCACGTTAAACATCCTTCTACTGGTGTGGAGAGAAGGGTGCCAGCTCAGGTGTCATTCTTGTCATCTGACCGCAGTTCAAAATGACGATGTCCATCCCAAAATAGCTCCAGAGTTACTTTAAAACAGGACGTCTATAATAAACTTGCTATAATTGTAAAAAATTTTGTCTAACAAGAAAATGAATACAATGTATCCTTGGAAATCTAATTTGATGTAGAAACACGAAGGTTAACCAACCGAATTCTCGGTTCAATGAGGCATATTAACCTCTTCACCTTCGACTTTACTTCACTTCCTAATTCGAAAACATATCCTATTTGGGACAATTATTGTTATTCCAATTCTCTAGAGTAGCATAAAGGCCTCTTAAGGTATTGAGGTTTTACCGAATGAATTTTGCGCTTTAAATTATGTAATACTTGCCCTTATAAATCAAATTTAAATACTAAAAATTCAATAATTCGATGCGCATGTCAGACTTGTCACAGTAGCTCAAGAGGTTGAGGGGAAGTATTTCTTAACGAAAGGTTTACAACACAAATTGATTTCATGGCCTCATTTCTACAGGAAACACAAACAAACAAAACAACCTTATCATTTAGACTTGAAACATCGGATAGCTTCAGGTTGTTTTTTTATTCCACGAAGAATAAAAGAAAGCCGTACAATCACGAAAACATTCGTCTGCTTGGATTTCTCGTTACATCTTCACGTTAGAGCTTACCGAGTCCGAAAATCTTTTAAGTATTATCCGTTCGAGAAAGTAATAATTTAAAAACGCTTGAGTATACAAACCTTATACCAAATTTGTAACGTTCTGTTAACTTTTGAATGAAATCTATTTAGAAGTATGTCCCCCCGATTGTCCGAAAACTAGTGGACACGGTAATTACGAACTCACGGTCGCTCGATCTGTGAACATAAAAATTCAATCAGTGAGATTGGTATCCCCAACTTTATTTACTCTCTAATTAAGATGAATTTGTGATTCCAACACTCCCCCCCCCTCAACGGATTAGTGCCAAAATTTGACACAGAACTACACATGTAATCACAAATTCCAATTCCAAATTTGATATGTTCAAGTCATGGCAACTTTGAATTATCCCATTTACATGTTTCTGAAAGTCCAGACTGACAGACATTCAAAAACAATTTTTATAAGGCTTACAGAGCCTGACTAAGGCAAGGGCATATGGGACAGTTGCCCAGGGTCAACAATCGCACAGTACTTTATGTTTTCTTCTTCAGTAATAAAGCTTGGTTCTTCATTACAAAGGTAGTAAAGTAGAGGAAGGGGAGAGGCAAAAGAAATTTTTGCCCCGGATACCAATCAGGAAGTCAGGGCCTGATGGCTTAGCATTTGATAGGTAACTACAAAATGAAATTTAAACCTGAGATATGAATACTGAATTTTATCCATCTAGCTCTCTTCATTTTATAGTTATATCCTAGTACTTAGAGAGACAGACAGACATCCTTTGAATGGATTTTGTCTAAAATTCAAAAAGATGCCTACAAATCTGGTATGAAGACCGTATACAGAATTTCATCCTTATAAGCTCATAATTTTAATAATTATCTTTGTAATGACACTTAGAGAAAAGGACGGACATTTTTTTGTAAATTCTTTTTCGAATTTATGAATGTCTAAAATGAGAAGATTCGTCAAAATCTCGGGTCTAATATTTTTGACGATTATAACATTTTGTAATTCGTATAGAAGAAAATAATAACGCGATGATTTACAAAAAATAAATTTCTTATGTGATGTTTCTTAAAGTCGAACTACAATTCCTCAGAATTTTAACGAAATCATTCTGTCCTGAAACATGTGAAAATCAACCAAAATTATAACTTTAAAAGTCCCTCAAAAGTGCAGATTTATGACGGAAATTAAGACCCCAGGACCCAGATGAACGCTACGTATTTCTGGCTCTATAGCGACTGTTTATTTGCCATACATATGTTCACAATTTAATTTGTCAATCCCCCCCTTTTTTTTTCAGCTGGTCATCTAATTCCCCTGAAAGATCAAACCATAATCACCATTTGTTTCAGAGTTCTTGTCTCCTCTATCCAGTTAGAACTTCAGAAAAAATTGAACAGATTCGTGTTAAATTCGACACCGATGGCATTCTCTCTGGAAATCCCTGAATGCTGTATCGTCTCTTTTTTTCCTTTAACAAATTTTTCCTTCTCTCTATCTCATCTTGTGCTCAAATCGAACTGCTTAGATAACTTAACGTTATAGGCACCGGGGGCACAGGATGGCGTTATGTTATGTCCTGAAACATGTGAATATAATAACCCCAAAACGTGAAAAGAACACTGCGCAGAAATGAACCTCATATCATTGAAATGGTAAAAATTTTGAATTTTAAGATGATTTTTAAAATGTTTCTCCTGGAATATCTTCCCTGTAATTTCTATATAAAAAAAAGACAAAATTAATTTCGCCTCATTTCTAATTAAATTAATTAATTTTTTTAATTTTTGAAAAGTTGACACCAATGTTCTGTTGTTCTAAACTGTTCAAAATTGAATAGAATTCGAAAAATGGTTTCGGAGAAAAAGATTTATGTGTACAACCAAAGTGTTTTTATCTACGCTAAAATGTATCAATTTAAAACCAATTATATTACGCCTAATTGAATCACGCCTATGGTTTAGCGATAAAAGAACAGATTTTGGCCATTGCGACACTATGTAAAAACTTTTTAAAAAATGAAATTTATTACTTACTCAAAAACAGCAAAAAAAAAAACCCCGAAAATGTGCAAATAAAACAATCTGTAAATGTTTTATGTCTATAATTATCTATTCAATAAATCTACAAATTGGAATCAATAAGTAAAGGTCTTAAAACACAACGATAAATAACATGTCCACCAGAATTATCATAAAGTATCAAAAAAGTAACGGCGAAATAAGAGAGCACAAAATCAAATTACAGGAGAAAAAGATGGTTTATCACATCAAAGCTTTTGTTTTCGCTTAATAATTTATTTATACCTAGAAGAATGAAAATAACTAAGTAGAAATAATATAACACATTCATTTTCAGACTACCGTGCGATGAAATTAAATTAGAAATCAATAGCGACTCAGATTCTTTTAAGTGGTTAATAAATCACGTCAGAGTGAATCAGAATGACCGCTCCTTGGAATATAAGATTTTGCTTTCACTTTCATTTGGCATATGAAACGACGGGAAAATGAAAGCTGTTGAAAGAGCTTTCAGCACACAATGTTAAAACTGGTGTTTTACTGTTGTGGTCTCTGTAACTTAGCAACTCGCAAACCGAATATCAAATAATTTGCACAAAAATTTATGTATAATCTGCGGGAGTGGATTCTACGTGACATTTTCGCATACAACTTCCTCCGATAAATGCGGATACTGTGGACCACAAGATTGCAAAACACTCCAATGCTCATTTTAATTTTAATTTTATTATTTTGTGTTTCATACATGATAATTGTGTGGTTTGTATAGTATATAATAAAGAAAATCGGTACTCGTATATTAATTGCATGGAGGTCACGAACAATTATTACAACAGATTGATCTTTGGCATGAATCTAGAAACCCATATATGGGGATTAATCGCTAAGTATGCGGTTTATACACATGTACAAAAAGAAAAAAAGAAGTTTAAGACGGTTTGAAACAAACACAAGACATCTCTATCAACCTATCTCTCTATAGTGTGTGTGTGTGTGTGTGTGTGTGTGTGTGTGTGTGTGTGTGTGTGATATTTTAAACTCTTAATTTTAATCCTCATTACTTTCCAAATTTTATCTTAATTTAGCACATAGTTATATCATTCTAAAGTATTCTCTTATTCCCTGATCCTTTCCGCTCGCTCTACTTAATTAATACAACAGAAACTTTGTTAAATGGCTGAAACAGCTAAACGCCGGCGACTTTCCCTCACTGCATCTGAGAGATGAAAATTGCTGACCAAAACAAAATTCCTTTTAAAATGATCCCTGTTTTTCCCTTGCCTCTTAGGCGTGTGTCATGGAAATCCCCATCGAAATCTGATTTTATAAGCTCTATTAAAATATTCTCTCAACCAAAATTTTACAGTATTTAAGTCCAGGGATAGTATTATCCCGCCCTTTTTTGCGCTTCTACAGTGCTGTGCGCGGTCCTACTAATAATGCCTGCTCCCGTGATGGAATAAAACGAACTTACAAATTCAACCTTTCTCCTCCATGATTTCGGCCACGACCTGCTATCTGCTTGCATCAAATAATTGTAATTTTTGATTTTTCTATGGTAAAAGCAGGCCAGCCTTTTACAAATGCATTTGCTTTGAAAAAAGTATACGTAATAATAAAGTAATACTAGTGAAATAATTTCCGGCGGCCCATGATCTTCATTTTTTGCGAACAACATCATGTTCTCACATACTAATAATAAAACCCGAATATGTCTCTAGAGCTCTTTTTCCCGAATGACTGAAATTAGAATTTGACTTAGAACTACAAATGCGGTTCAAAAGATACACAACAAATTATATTTAAGTCGGGCTTTGCGTTTACATGCATGTGAATGTATAGACAGATAAATGGACTCCAAATCATATGATTAAGCCTGGGTTCTAAATTTTATCTATCTAGCCTTCTTCATTTTGTAGATATCGAGTTCAAATGTATTCAGATAACCGAGTAGACAATTTCCTTTTGCTCAAAATTAAATAGAAAGGCGACAAATTTCATGTAAAGTTCGTTTACCAGAATTCATCTTTTTTGTTTCAGAGAATTTGTGTTATATCCACAAACAGATATAATTCCTAAATTGTTCACCCCCCACCCCTATTCAGTGAGGTTTGGAACGTGTAGATTCATCAAAATTTGGAATTCAAATTTTTCAACGATTTTATTACTCCCTTTATACTTCGTATACGAAAAAGTAAGAAATTAATTTTTTTAATATATATATAATCCAAGTAAGAATTCTGCTAAATTTCAAAAATTCAAAACAAAAAAGACATGAAAAGTATATAAGAGGATATAAAATTATACAAGACAGTAAAAAATTAAGCATTTAACAAGGCCGCTGCCGCAAATCATGATCTGAACTGCTGTTCAGATCATGTGATCACTGCAATGATTACACGATATGAATCATGCCATAATTCAGAGCAAGCAATAAATTGCATAATTCGTTTTCTGCTATTCTTAATTGCAAGTGGAGTAATCATCTAATTAGGAAATTGGAAACACAAGTGATTCTTGTGGCAATCAAGAGTGAAGTAATTAGTATTTCACAGTACGTAATTTTCGACAAAAGGAACAAATTCTAAATATCCCTAAATATTAATCAAAATAAGCTTGATTGAAGATAAAGAATGCTTTTTGCTAACTATGGTAATGATTCCTATAAAAAAAAAACACTTCAAAACAATATTAAAATATTTCAAGATTTTCTAGTCCAATTTAGACTGTAATCTGAAAGTTTGAAGCTGGATACCCCAACTCGGACAACATTTGAATAGAATTTTAAAAGTAATTGGTAAATCTCCCAAAAATATAATAAAATATAAATTTAAAAATATATGCACCAGTTATTTTATCTCCCCCTCTTTTAGAGTTTCTTTTATAGTTTTCACTTATTCAGTTTAATGTATCCCGTTCGATATAAATTTTCCTTCTACTCGAGATTATGAAGCCAAAAGAAAACATATATATAGGAATCGTTTAAAAGTTCAATTAATTTCTTGTTTAAATGGAAAACATAATTTGTTCATTATCATTCACCATATTTTATTTCTAATCTCTCTAATACATAACTGCATAAATTTATATTTTTGAACCGTATTATTTGGATAAGAATCACCAAATTCTATTTTAAAAAATATTTATATTACCTTCTTGATTCGAAGACACTTGATGTTTATTGTCCAACAGATCTCATGATTTTAAAACATGGGCAGATAACGAAAAAAATGTTCATATTCATTCATTGGATTAATGTTTTATTGCTCAAAGGAGATTGAAAATTTAGCTAACTTTCAAATTGTTGTCAAACGCATCTGTGTGATCCTTTTCTTTCTATACTTTCACACCACACTTGCGTTCGAACATGCGACCCCAAACATCAGGTTCAATGCGTAGCAGATCCAAATAAATAATGGATCTTCTAGAAAATAGAGTTTCGAAATTCTAAAAGTCTACGATATTATTGATAGTATGATGCCAGTAAGGTTTATCTAATTCTCATAATTTCATGTTATTCTTTGATTATATTTTTTCCGCTGTCGAATTATTTTTAATCACCATTTTTATGTAATATTTATTAATGTGGTAGTCTAATCAAACCTTCTAAAAAAATTAGACCCTTCAGAGAGCGGGGTTTTAGTGATGTCTAAGGGTTTTTGAATATTTACGGGTTAGTTTCTAAACCAGTATTAAAATAACGCAAACGAAGGAGGAAGGGTCTTCTTTTAGAAAAAAAAAATTATTTAGAGTTAAAGGGGAATATTTACAGGGAAATATTAAAAGAACTAAAACATGGAGATATTAAATAAACAGAAAGTTGGATTATTTCCTCCAGGAGGACGTTATAAGCAGGGAAACATTGTGACTGAAAACATATTACCGCGTAGCTTTGCGAGCGTGAACCGCTGACGCATGGAGACGTCTTTCCTTTTCGGATGTTAGTGGGACCTCTAGCTCAATATTAATTGGGACAGTTTTTCAATAGCTCGATAGATGGCGTTGTTCTGGAATGTTATACTAATTAAAAGTATCGTCCTCTGGGAAATGATCTTACCTTTTACAACTTTTGCTTTGAACTACATCTATCATCTGATGTTTACAAAATAAAATGAAGGCAGATGATGGTTAAATAAATTAGTTCTGTGGGGTATCCTACATTAATCTTTCAAATAATGTAATATTCGATAATATTTTCTGTTCAAAACCAATTGTTAATTATATATAATTTATAATAGTAAAATGTAATTTGACATTATGTAGATTTATATGAATAGTAATAAATATATTTAAATGAATAATGTAGTCCGTAATATAGCATGGAATGATTATGACTCCATTTCTACGAGGCTCGACGTGCTAGAGCTGAGCAAGTTGTCAGTAATTAAACTCCCTGAAGTTCCTATATAAAACCCTGAACCATCATTCCAGAGCATCTAATTATCACTTTTTTTAAGTTAAAATCCTTCAAAGACGACATAATTCTTAAAATTATTCATAATCCAAAAACGCTTTTTTTGTTCTAAAGATTCATTGTTGTTGTTGATTCTTATGGCACTTGCTGCTGACAAGTTCTCTGATGTAGTGAGTGATTTAAGCCTAATCAGCGTCTCTTATTTTGAAGGAGCACCAATTAGGGCCAAGAGTACGACCTTTGCTACTCACTCATTACAATCCCTTTCACAGCTCCTTTTTACAGAGAAGCACGTTCACACATCTTACAGATAGAACACAGAAGATAGAACAGAGCAACCCAACTGAACCAAGACTCGAACCTGGGAATGCCAGATCATTGGGAAGACCCACTACCCCTATGCCAGAGCGCCGGCCAAAAGATTCATAACTGAGTCACTACGGCGGCCAATTTCCGAAATGAAAGATGCCAATTAAATAGACGAAAGAAACAGTGATGATTAATGGAATCCCTTAACTGTAACACTTTAAATGTGGCATCATGTAGAAAATCGAAGAACTAATGTTGGTTTTTTTTTTTATTTAAAATTGTAATTCCTGTTACAAAACAATAGAAAGACTAATCAGAAGGGACTTAAAAAATTTCGATCGCTTTTATCTGATGTACCGTTCAAACTTCTATATCAAGCTTATTTAAGGCATTTCAAAACGAACTGAACAAGATTCACATGCAAGAATAATATTCAGCGGATTCGAATTGTGAAATTGAAGTCAAGCACATGTTTGCGTAAATAAAAAAAAATGCATTAAAAAACAGGCTATAGACAAGGTTTTGAAAAATCCAATAGGATCAAATGTAATTGACTTATAAAATGAAAAAAAAGTCCAATTTAATGCATCAATTCATTTAAAAAAAGAAGAAGAAAATAACTGACTGCTATACTTACACACCGAGACATCATTAGAGCATAGATTTGGCTAGTTGATAAACGATTCATAAATTGGCTGCGTCGTTGCCAGACTTCCGATTCAGTTATTTTCTTACCGATCCGACTTTGAGTACGAGACAAAGAATCTTATCGGTTCAAAAATCAGATGGTCCGAACGTAAACCGGATGCTAACTATCAAGATAAACGTTAGCAATTCAACAGTAAGATAATAGTCCAAACAATTGTGTTTTTGCAAACGCTGTACAGACATATCTTCTTCCACGAACGGATCTGTGATTCACAAACAACCGCAGTTGGTCGCATGAGTTAAAAAAAAACATTCAACAAAATCTTGACTGTTTTCATTTTATTAAAATGTATGCAACGTTAAATAGCAAAACCTTATTATTTAGCAACGGGTAAACAACCATTTTTTTTCCGAATGATTAAATGATACTATAAATATATATTTTTATTTTATCATAATTTTATTAAAAATAAAAATTAGCTCTTCAGATTTAACTTATATTAACCCTTAACTGAGGAGGTGAAAATTTAGGAGTTAACTGGGGAGGTTGCAGTCTACGAGACCGCATTTTCTTTACACTCAAACCCAATTTTCTAATGAAAGTGTTAGTATGAAAATCGGCCAATATATTCTGCAGATAATTTTTGTGATATATAATATTCTTTTCGATTTTTTTCAAAATATATTATTATTTTTAAAAAAGTAATTGCGCCGTTTAAACGTGCATTTTCTTCTCAAATTACATGTTACAAAAAATAATATTCTTGAAAAATCATATTTTTAACTCATATTACTAGAAGCCCAATCGGTAAAAGGCAAGAATTTCAGTATTTTTAGCGTGAAATTTGAGAAAAAAAATTTTTTTTGATAAATTATTTACAGTAATTGTAATTATTTAATAAAAAGTAAATAAAATAAAAATTTTCATTGTTGATCCAAGTAGAAGTTGACTTAATTTTTTTATATTACTTGTTTAATAAAACTGAAATCTTATTTGTCATTATTAAGATTTTTTGTAAAATTTACTCTAAAACCATTTATGAGTTTGATGACGAAATAAATGAGTCATTTTGAGTGTATATGAATCATTGTCTGACTTTAAAAGAAGGACCAGTGAACACTTTATTAAGCATTGGCGCATAATAGTTATGATGAATAATAGTTATGATTTCTGGCGTCAATTTAGCCTTTTTTTATTAATCTATCGTGTTATTCTTGGCGAGTTATTTACCGATTAATTCATGGCATGCGTTAATAATATCCCAAAACAGAGTTTGTGTTTTATAGACGTTTTTCTCATTCGCATGAAATAAAGATTTGCAAAAAGCTGTACTCGTATTTACAATATCTCATACCTTTTTTGATATATTTAAGTCATTTCGCTTTTTTGATTATTGCATTTACTGGCTTCTAAAAGTATAGAACGGCATAAATTCATCTCTTTTTTAGATTTGGCTCCATATTTGATAAATGTCTATATTATAGGTGTTAAATCTGTGTTCCAAATTATATGCATCTACCTCTATTTGTTTTGCAATGATGATGATCTCTTGTGCACTTTACAACGGAAAGAGGGGGTGCAGTAGCTTCTGAGGGATGGATCCCTGAGCAACCGACGGCAGAAGTCGAACCTCTAGCTCATATGAAGATGAACAATCACACACTCGCTTGCACAGCCCCTTTTTACAAGGGGGCACATTCACATAACTCACAGATAGTACAACCATGCCCTAACCGGGACTCGAACCCGGGACAGCCAGATCACGAGAAGTCACCAGGACGCTGGTATTTGTTTTGTAATTATCGTGTTATTTTAAATTTGAAAATCCTCTGATCCGATTTTACTCAAACTTTTACAGAAATCTTCAAAACTGATGTAAAGGCAATCTACCAAATTCCAACTATCTAGTTCAAAACATTTTTAAGATCTTTGTCACAGACAGACGGACTCACAGTTTCTAAAAATATGCTTTTCGAACTCAGTGTGTTCTAGAACGAGACGATTCGTCAAGATTTCGGATTCGAATGTTTTGGCGATTACTATACTTTCTCTATAGAAAGGTAAAGTAAAAAGGAAGACTAAAAAATAAATTCCGCAATTAGCTAGTAAAAGGATATCGTCGTAATGCGAATAGGAACAGCATTTGTAAATCACAGAAAGTGACATCTACAGATTAGATAATGAATAATTGTGTACATATCCAAGACGGAAAAAACCAAACGAGCACTGACTAATGAACAGGTGCATATTTCGGTGTACTTAATGAGCTTACAGAATAACGTACTCGGTTTTCCTAGAGATTTCCTTCAAGAGTAAGAATCACGTGCTGCTGACAACAGTCTTGCATTCTCACGAATCAACATTTAGACTGTAGCTCCAGCAGAATGCAATGGATTTTAAATAAAGCTGTAGAATCTTCTGAAAATAATCTACAACGCTCTGAAGCTGAAACCCAAAATAAGCTGACGGAAAATGAAGATATTGGACAAAATTCCAAAATTATAAATAAAATAAAAGTTTCCCAAAAATTGCGATTATGAAATAGTTTGGGAACATAAAAATAAAATATAAATATATAAAGTATATAATAAGTATAAATATATTTATATATAGTATAAATATATAAATAAATAAAATAAAATGTAAGAATATAAAGACTTAGCCATTATTTTTTCTATTTTCGCTTCATAATGATTCATTCACGTTGATCATTTAACATAAATATCTTCAATCTTGATCTCTATCTCTATAATAATAAAGATGAATATATATGCGTATTCGTACTCTATATGATCAAAAGGTTAACTTAGAGCTACCAAATTTGTCACATATATACTTTATAGGTTGAAATGTTCATCTGTGATTTTTTTCTGGGAGGGGAGGGGAGAATTTAAATAGGGGTTCTAATTAATTAAAAATTAAGCCTAAAATTAAGAGTTCTTCTGTAATAACTTTTGAAAATACAATTACACAAAAATAAATTTTATAGTATTTCAAAATTTAAAAAAAACACCTTTTAATAATATTCATTTAATAGACGTGTGAATCTTTGCTGAATTTTGCCAATTTTTCAAAAAATATTTCTTTTTATAATTTCTTAAAATATATTACATTTTTGTCCTGCAATTCAAAGAATTTGTTTGATCAAACACTTAATTGCGTGATTTCCTTCCATTGTTGAAAGCTAAAAAAGAGTTCTGTTTAATGTCTGTGCAATTTACAAGGCAAATAAAAAAAAGCAAAATAATGCCATATCGTGAAATTTAGAAGTAAATGAATAAGATATTAATATTTTTAATAGCGCTTTTATATTATGGGATGTTTTCGTAAGATAGATTCCTGTACTACATAATAGACAAAACTGAAATAAGACAATAAAAATAGCATGGCTTGATAAAAGACAATTTGGCCGAACAATGGATGCGTATGTGTGCATGAAGTTGTGAAGTACTAGTAAATTATAACCAAAGTGTAATGTATAAAAATTAAATTAGGTAGGTTTATTTTAGATCCTTGCATAGATAACACTTTTTAAATAAACTCCTTATTATTATTATTATTATTACTTTTTTGTCATGTTAGAACATGATGTTATTTTGGGAATAAGGTTTGTGGCGTCAACAAAAATCCGTAGGCGAAAAACTAAAATTTTATTATTTGTACCACCATCCCAAAAAATCAGCTTTTGAAAGTACGTTGTCATTGCGTTTACAAAAGCTCTGATTTAAATAAATAACTTAATGGCTACAGCAAATAAAACCTAAAGAAATGTCATTTTGAGCACGCGATTATATGAAAGGAAATAAATAGAAAATGTGATATTTTTTAAAACAATAAATGTGAGTCAAAGTTTTTTTATGATCGTTTGCAATACTAAAGTGACTCATTCAATGAAACAATTAAAATGAATAAAAATATAATTTAACCTGCACGAGCTTGACCGTTCAAGAAATTATGTTCAGACATAATACGTTGAAATATGCATAGCAGATTTCATTTTAATCTTTTTTATTTATTTATATATTCTTTAAAATTAATAAAAGTAATTAAACGAAAATTCAAATAGATCTCGGATCGAACAGATAGAGACAAGTTACAGACTTTGGACCAGGTTCTGACAATAAAAATTGGTTCTGAACTCAAACCGCATCAAAATTGAAAAACCAGGCCCATTGAGAAATAAACCTTTATATAATATTAAGAAATATTGAAAGAAAAATATCTGTTTATCCTCAAATGCAAGATTTATTTTACTCGGAATTTTCTCAGTAAAATAAATCTATAATAGCATTTAATTATTAAAGCACACTTTAAATATTTTTAAAAGGTCTTTATCATGTGAGAACATGATGTTTTGGTTAGGAGGTTTCGGTGTCTCTAAAATTTACGGAAAAAAAATATTTTTACCTTCTTTTGCCAGTATTGCATTATTATTATTATGCATACTTCTTTGACAGCAGATGCGTTTTTAAATTATGACAAAGAACTGTAACATCATAATTTTTATTTAAAAAAAATATTTTTCTATATGCAATAATCTTTTCCGATTTCATGAATGCACAGTAAAAAATTCAAGTTTTCTGAAATACAGATAAAGTAACTTGAGAGAAAACAATAGCAATTAGGAAGAATCTAATCAGATTTCTGATTTAAACCCAATCACAGTTATACAACGAATCTAAGAAAAAAAATTATATCTGGTAGTTTTATTTGATATATTTATTTGTTTAGGTTCAGCATAATATTTGAAGTTATTATAATAAAGCGTGAGAAGAGTGCTTATCAGATTAGTTGTATCGGCTGCAAGGTTAAAATTCAGCTATTTGTTTGACACGCACTGTCTCAAAAAGTGAGTCATTGCAGATTTTCAAGGTAGGTAAAAAAATATGACACAAATAACGACATTTAAAAACAAAACAGTATATAATTTAAAATTTTCCGTACTTCAGTTTAAAGAAAAATAATTGATTGCATGAATTGAAATAAAAGAGTAGTATTAATATTAATTATTCAACCTAATTTCGAAAATTTTTATACTTGATTTTTTATATATTAGATTTTAGGTATTACCGAAATATTTTCAATTCTTATAGTGCCAGAAATTTTGAAATGTCACCTGAAACAATTAGCTAAAAAAACTCTATTGAGATAATATTTCTTTCACTGGGACTCTAAAACTCCGTATGTAAATGTAAAACATAATTAAAACTTAATCCTCTCCATTCACATACATTGTGTTCCTTCGGTAAGGACGCAAATGCCTTGTATGGATTGGCGAATGATTGTTAAGATATATATACATATATTTGGCGAGAATATAACATTTTCATCGTGCAAATGTGTAATCTGGAAACATTTGTCAATTGACCGAAACCAAAATTTCTCACAGAATCACGTTGTTGTTACTAATGACACTTACCATGGACAAGCTCACTGATCCCCATCAGCGGATTTAAGCCGAATGAGCGTCTCTTGTTTAAAATAGCACCAACTAGGTCCAAGAGTAAGACTTAGTTACACACTCATCACATATTCGCTTGCAGAACCCTTTTTTACAAGGGGGCACAGTTACACACCTAACAGATAGCACACAGAAGAGCAACAACCATATCCTACCGGGACGCCCAGATCACGTTAAGACCCTCTACCCCATGCCAGGACGCCGGCGTATGGAATCTTAAAATAACACACCGAATTTACAGCGTTTATGAATTCTTGCTTTTACACGTATACCAAACCCCAGATCTCTAGATAATCAACCCCTTCTTCTTCAAAGATTTGGCTCAGAATTTGATGATAATCTATTTTTAGATATTAAACATGCGTACAAAAATGTGTATCAATTTTTATCTATTTAGCTCTTAACGTCCTGTAGCTATCAAATTTAACTGTATTCGAACATTCAGCCAGACAGACTACTTCTGAATGATTACAAATTAGGATGACTACAAATCAGGTTTAAAGTCTATATACTAAATTTCAACCATCTGGCTCAAAGCATTTTTTGTGCCATTGTATTAACAAAAGGGAAGAAATAACACCAAAAATGTGTTTTTCTAACTAAAGGGGTCGTAAAGATTCGTTAAAATATCAAAGCTGAATTGTTTTTTGTATGGTTTTAATATTTTTTTATATAATTTGTATAAGAGAAAGTAAATATTGAACATGTGAATTGAAATTGATAATTAGCCACATCTGACTAAATATCTTGAGTGTTTGCTTCTCAGGGTAGCATGATACAAATTATAATTCACATGTTCATTAAAAAAACTTTTTGAGGAATTGTTTAAAAATTATTATTCATAAATGTCTAATTGATTAAAAAAAAACTTTCTGCAATATAAACATTTCTCTCAATATAAACATTTTTTAAAAATATTTATCTCAGCAACTGAATATCGTGTAGCAATCACTTTAAATTGCAAATAATATCTGGACACAGCCATGTGTCCTCTATGCTCATTAAAACTACAGATGGCCATGTCCAGATATTATGAGATGTGTTCATTCGGGCTCAAATAATAACAAACGCTCCTAATAGCAAATAACAATTTATTAGTAGGTTACATAAATTTATACATCAAATCACTAAACTCCCAACTTCGGTATATTTTTAAATACTAATTTTTTTTAATACTGTAGCTTTTGAGAATGAAATCAAATTCCCCTCAACAAAACAAAATGATTTTTTTGAAACGCTATAAACAAAACTGAATTCAACGCAATACTATAATATTATATTAAAATTCAAATTTATAAATTATATAAACTAACTTATGAATAATTTATGAAACAAATGAGATGCGATGTCTGTACTATCTGACAGATGAGGGTTCAAAAACAAATACTAAGATATAATAAAATAAAATGCATCTAATAAAATACATATTTTTATTACAGGTTATAAAATTTATACAAACGACCCCAGAATTTATAATAGCATTACAGATTTTTTTAGGTTTTTCAGAAATTATTGAAGTATGCTAAACGCAATTTTAATTTTAGTACACAAAAAAATATTTCAATGAAAAAGTGTCGGTTTACATGACACCACAGTCACATGTATCACGCCCTTTTTCCATATGAAAGATAACACACTGAATTCCAAAACTACATAAAAGCGATCTTTAGATCTTGATCTTCGAACCATGAATCGATGATTCCATTTTCATTTTTGCCAATCTGGCTGCATAGGTTGCAGTCTCGATCTGGGTTTATCTGAGTCGAGCATTGGTGAATATTCGGTTTCTTTTTTTTTCTCACTATGTAAAATAGTTTAAGAAAATGGTGTTTTGTAGCATGCTTCATAATTCGTTGAATATTTCAGAAATTTAGTTCAAATATCAGCAGTATAAACATGAGACATGCTTCAATATTCATCAGTTTTAATAAATGAATATCAGTGGTGAAAACAGTCTATCTCAGATTTGATACTAGCTTCTACCCCCGATTCGAAAGCATGGAAAAACACACGTCTACAGTAAAAACAATTAACTTGCAGTTTGTACCTAAAATAAAGCAAAACAGCCAACCAAGTCCATATTTCTTTAAAATCACGTCAAATCTATTTGATTTATCAATCAATATTGAGATAGCTACAACAGTATTATAATTAGTATACAGTATTATACAATAGCTACAATAGTATTATACATTACTGTATAATACAACATTATTATATAGTATTATACATAACTCAAAATGGAAATACAGTTGTCAACAATTTCATCACACTGCACATGCCTGAGTTTTCAATGCCTTTTGAGGAAACGCAAATGCGTGAATTTTCTACGCCAGTTGGAGTAACGCAATACAGATTAGAAATTTTTAATTTTCTTTATTCTGTATTATTTTTATTCAAAAGTAATTTAAAATAATACAGAAAAATGGGTTAATAAACAAGGTTTGATTTTAAATGCACCAAACACAAAGAAAATAAAGATAATCTTTTGAAACAATCGGTCTAAAACATGCTAAGCCTAACCTCAGTAGAGTGAGAGAAAACAAACTTACTCATTGGCGGTGGGGAAATAAAGATTTTTGGCGGGAAAGTTAGTTCTTAATTTATAAAAAATTAACCACTCAATTAATCAGAATAAATAGTAGTCTATGTCCTATTCTAGACTATAATCTGACTCTGTATTACATTTCGTCCAAATTCGTTCAGCTGTACTGGCGTGATTGAATAACATCAACCATCCCTCCATCCAAACTTTCACATTTATAATAGTAGTACAGATATTACATTACATAATAAAATGATATAAAAATTCCCAATAACAAATAAAAAACAATTTGGGAAATAACTTTTTATTATCCAACTGAAAATAAGAATTCTTTAAACTTATCTTCTATAGTTTTATCCTTCTTTTATCTTTTCTTCTTTTTTCCCTATTGTTCAATTTATAACTTTGTATTACGACCCTTATTAACTCTTATCTTGATTTCCCCGGCGGCCGCTATTAAAACGACGCTAGGAATAACAGTAAGCTAAAATATCCGGGCTGAAATATAAAATGAAAGTGTGTATAATTGTTCTTACTTTGGTTATTGCTAAATATTTTTAAAATGATTTCGCGGTTTAATCAATTAATCAATGTAAATTAAGATATACCTTCTTCTGAAATTCAAATCTAGGTGCGGTCATTCACGAGTAGTAACAATTTATTTACATTAATGGATCAACTACTAATTAAAGTACGAAAAATGTAACATTTTCATTGGGATTGCAGAAATTAAGAATTTAGAGTGAGAGAAAAATCGATTGCAAAATTCAATCTTTACAATCTACAAAACAAGAAGAGAAGAATAAACATGTTCAGAAAATGGTTACTCCAAACATAAGCCGATCAAGGCCGCCATATCAAAAGTATGCAAGGATAGTTGCTCGAAACAAAAACGAACTTGTAACACAATTTTATCTCTTTTATCATTACGTGCCAAGTTGAACAATAAAAGAAAGTTATCAAAATAAAATATAAATAAATAATTTGAGCGCGCAGATGAATGTGTAGCATTCAATATAATGATAAGGCTCCTTTTTAAGACTATTACTTCTACAAATATGTCCATAAGCGGGACAATAATTTTTTTATCAATAATATGATAATAATACTCAATAATAAATTGTATGGGAAAAGATTGGTTGTTTCGGAGGAGGAGGGATTTTTTCAGTTCTTTTCACATATTTTCGCAAAAAAATCATAAAAATAATTAAGTATAAGACATCGTTTTTAATTGTACATGTATGGAAATCTGGAGCTAATTTGCATAATCATATATTTGAAGCCTTTTCTGAAAGTTTGCTCCCATTTTTTCGTTGTTTTTTCCCTTCAATTTTGTCAGTGCATGAAATTTGTCTTCACAAATATGATTTTAGGCGCCCGTAAAGATAATCTGAAAAAGTCCGGCGATTGAGGAGGTCACAGAATATCATCACTACGAAAAATTGATGTGGAACTCAAACGGCTCTCGTGGAAGTTTAACTGCAGCTATATCTAAATGATGTTATATTTCCACAAATGACACGAAGAACTGTTAGAAAATGTTTAAGAATATGCCTTCGTATCGAGCTGAATTCATGGTTATTTTAGTATTATCTTCATCGATACAAAAAGATGTGAATAAAATTCCGTAATAGTCAATATCATAAGCTGTTACTTTTGTAATCTAATTTACTCTCGTGTAATCTACAGATACGAATTGAAGATTGGTATTTGAAACTCCATTTATTAAAAAATCCATTCAGATTGTTTATTTGGATCTTTTTTTCAAAAACTATTTTTATTCATTCAATGTAATATGTTTTTTTATGCACATTCTTCTCAAATAATCGTAAAATGAATTCTAGAAAACTTATGAGTTGTTCATATTTTAGTATAAATCAAATTTACCTACTATCCAAAAAAAATAGCTCAACAAATACAGATATTTTAAAACTATCAACTAAATCAACAATTTAACAAAAAAATGTAAGCAGACTTAAAGAAAGAAGATTTGTAGTTTTACTAAATGCATCGATGCAAAAATAAAAAATAATAAAAAAAATCAATGATTAGGTGATTATCGAATGCTTCACACTACACTCGATAGAAAAAGAAGAATTTTAAAATGGCTCCTATCATAAAAACATTGATAATTTTTAAAAAATCAAAAAAAATGCTAGCGCTAGGAGAGGTAAGGCAAAACGATGTATAAATTTAATTCAAAATGTTTTCAAATCGTCTGTCGAACACGCACCTGCCAGATATTGGAAATTCTCACCTTAAATTTTCATTCACTTTAGAAAATGTGAAATGAAAGGACTGAAATCAAAAGAATCGAGTCACGGGGTTGACATTTCAAAAACATCGAATGCGCAATTTATATGTATATAAATTTATCGGTAAAAATTACGTACAATAATCTCTTCAGACTTTCAACATTTTTCAGCATAAAAAAACGTTCAAACGTCTCAGATCTCCGGGATTATCTTTAAAATTAATTTTAGATTTGTGTTTATTTTCTAAAATGATAACACAAAAATGCAACATACTTTATAAATAATATTCGGAGTTTTCTTTAAATCTTTCTGACAAATTTTGACCTGACTGCATTTGAAAACAAGTTAATTTTAACAATATAAGGGACTAGATAGAAGGAAATTTGCATTTGGCTATGTTGCCAAAGTTATAGATCTATACATCTTTCTATAAGAGGATATTTCATTATAGCAACACCACAACATAATAGGTTTTAAAGGATAAATTTTAGTATATATTCTCAACACTAAACGTGTACACGTGTGTACAGTTCTGGACCAAATCAAAGGATGGGTAAATTGTTTGTCTATAACTCCAAAAATAAATAATCAAGTAAAATAAGTTTTATTCTTGTTATTTTCACCAAAATTGTATATCCAAACAAAACTGCAGGTCAAATCGATTTAGAAATAAAAGCTATAAAAAAACATCATTTCACTAAGTTACAAAGCTGAACAGAAATCTATAGTATTACTGTAAATATACGAAGAAGTCAAAGGAAAGAAATTTCCATGATTTATAAAATGCAGTTAAATAAAATGATACAATACCGGACAATAAGAAATGCTTTACAGTTGCTAAAATGCAAATTTTAACAAAAACAGATAAAATTCTAAAATTATAATAGTTCGTTCCACGCCAACTCAAATAATGATAATATTAATGTTTACTTCATATACAACTAGTACACATTAATAAACAAAAACATATTTCTTTCCTAAATATTTAGTTCCTTAAAACTCTGTTTTCAAAAGTTATTCCTGTCAAATAATGGCAAGCAAAATCTGAATGCCTTAATCCTTATCGCAAAAATAATTAAAACTGAAATACAAAAACTGCATCCTTGAGAGTGTCAAAGCTTCTTAATCGTAACAATTAGTTGAAAGAAGATAATTATTTCCTCATAATTACTATAATTTTCACGTGATAAATTATTTCCTTAAACGTTTTCATTTGTGTGTTTATCCAGCATATAAAGAGAAGTCTGAAAAAGGATTAGTACTAGTGCGTTTTTTTTAACCAAGTAAAAACTGATTTTAGATTTATAAACACACACACACACACACACACACACACACACACACACACACACACAGTCGCTCAAAAAAATTGAAAGTACATCTTACTTTTACTTGATACATCCGACTTTCAATGCAAATAACACATTAACTAGAAGTCCATCATTAACTAGAAGTATTTGTATTGAAAGTGGGATTTATCAAGTAAAAGTAAGGTGTACTCGCAATTTTTTCAGCGACTGTATATTAGTTCGTCACATTTACTCAAAAGATAAAATTTGCTAAATGATCATTATTTATTTTGCAAAGGACTTTTTAGAATTTTATAAAAATATTAACATTTCATCCACAGAATGTATTGTTTTCCAGTAATCCCTTTTCATAGTTTAAAATTCTCGTTAAAAAAGTTTTTAAAAAATCAATTCAAAGTGACGTTATACATGTCAAATATACAACGATATTTTTATTTTATAATACATGGGACATCTTGGAGTTACGTAAACAGCAACTTAGCATGAAACTATCAGCTCGTAAATACCAGATGATGTATTCAAGTCTGTTTATACAGTGAACTGATTCCGTTTATATACATATACATGTTTTATCAATTGAACATTAATTTTACAGAATTTCAAATTGTTTAATCAAAAAAATTCCAGATTATACGCCATAAAGAATGCTATTGTGACATAAAATTTTGAAACTGCTCTAGATACCCAAAAAACTCACAAAATAAAGAGTGCGCTTTCTTTCCCTATCCGTATTCTGAATAACTTCATGCATAACTTCAATTTACAGCTCATTTTTAGGATAAATCTGAGATATTTCTGAGTGAGATGGAAATAAGCCTTCAATAGCCGCACCAAAGACGCCTTTACAAAGGCGTAGCTTTGTTCCCATTGTTGAACTCAGACATTAAGTCATGCGTATAGGCCTACACATGCCAGCCACCTCGTTGCAGAGTTCAACAGAGCTCTGAAAGAATGTGAAGAGAGATTCAGAGCATCTTCGATGACATTTAAAGTTACAGTGAACATGAAAGGCGCATGAATATTGCATAAGATACAAACGCAATTTGATGATGTTAAGAATAAATTTTTGGACGACGAACGTTTGCGAAATAAGTATCGCCATATTCTTTCAAACTTCAGAAGAAAAAAAAAGATCTTAAAAAATTAAGAATAAAAAATAATAATAAACAAAATATTTAATAAAAAGCATTCAATTAAACTTAACTATTGTCTGCAAATTATCAAAGCTGCTTATTTCATAACTAAACAATTGCTCAATTTTCGACAGAGCTGAAAATAAAAATAACTTTAAAGTAAAAAAAAAAGTTGAAGTTAAAGAATTGAAAATTCTTTTTTGCACAACAAAAGCTATTATTTGTGAAATACGAAGAGAGAAATTCTTTCTTAATTACAAAACCGATTACACCATAGTAAACTAAATACGCGAACCAAATCACTATTTTAAATAAAAATTAAATCTTCCATAAACGCATTTATTCCGATAGAATTTTGGCTAAATAAATAAAGCAAAAAATTTCCAATTAAAAATACGTTAAAGAATTTTCCTCGTTATCCCATGACTCTTAGTGTCTATATAGCTTACCAATAAGAATCAATCTCGTGCCAGAGGATTCTAAGTTCGAAATCTAAATCCTTAAGAATACTCGTTATATATCCATGCCTAGTAGCATACTAAATCTGATATTTTCTAGTAGGTGTTGTACTAAAGCTTGGAGACGAGTGTTTAACCATAATAAATGTCTCAAAATGTTGGCTTCAAATTCATTTTTTTCCTTACCAAACGTTATATAAAAAGCATTTGAAAACTGTAGAGCAACGGTTTAAGATCAGAATTTTTATGTGTTCCCGATTTCGAATAACTTTAAAAGCAACCTTGAGCCTTTTTCGATAACCCAATTTTTTCCAGTCTTGAGTATCGCAAAGACAAATATTAGATATCGATCCGAAACTTTTATCGGAATTTTTTTCTTGTAAACATACACTTTAATAGAAGTGTATAACTTTTTTTTAAATCTCTTTCAAAATTTGGCTTTTGTTTCCTATATACTCCTGTCTTAATTAAGCTATTCTTATATTCAAAGATTCCTTAAACAAACAAAAAAAATCCCGTTAAACTTAAGCTATTTTTTATTCAAGATTCCTTTAAAAAAAATTTTGTTAAAATTTTTAATTTTTTAAATTAAATATTCCTTTTCACATACAAAGAAACAACCGATATTTCGATTTTTTTTTATTTCTATTCTCTCCTGTCCCAGTACAAAATCTAGGAGGAAATACAGTGGTATATATTTTGAATGACCAATAAACAGCTAAAAGCAATAAAAACGCTTTTATGTCTTTTCATGCCAAAATACAAGTAGATTGGACTATAAGCCGGTGGCCTAGCACAGAGGTAGTACGTCTTCCTCGTGATATGAGCGTTCCGAGTTCGAGTCCCGGTTAGGGCATGTTTGTTCTTCTGTGTACTATGTTTGAAGTGCGTGACTGTTCCACCCCCCTCGGCTATAAAAAAAGTTTGTGGAAGCGAGTGTGTGTGTATGTGTTATCCTCATATGAGCTTGAAATCCAACTTCTGTCCTCGTTTCTCAGAAGTCGAACCCGGGATGCCCAGATCACGAGGAAAACGCGCTACCTCCGTGTCAGGATGCCGGCTAAAATGAATATAGTGATTACAAACGACTGTAATTATTTATCGATAAGATTAGAATATAACGTAAACGGAGCTCCAAAATTTTGTAAACATTTCATAAATGTTCTATGTGGCTTCCCTTGGTCACACTGACAGTAGCTTAGCGGTAGCCCATTTCACGCCGTGCGTTCTGAAGCAGGTTTGCAGTCCCCGCCGCAAATGCATTACAAATGTGTACTTTGAGTTCTTCAATAGTTTTGGGCATGGAAAAGTTTGGAATTCCTTCCACATCATGCGTTAATCTTATTAATAATTTCTTTTCATTACATAGTTATATCCGTTTGTAATCGTTTCATTCATTTTGCATTATCCTGTACTTTGAAGAAAAAAGCGTTAATATATAAAAAAAGATCGGAGAATAAACACTCTATTTCGATTAGAGCTTTAAATTTAGAATAAATCACAATTCAGAAATTTATTTGAAAAACATTTAAATTCAAATTAATTAAAGAGTAGGTATCAATTCTAAAACATAAATACTAAATAAAACAACTAAAAAAACAAGTAATTTCTAAGCGTAAAATTGTAAAAAATAAGAATTTAACACGTGAAAAATGTCATTCCCTTAATTAGTGCTGTTTTTTCTACTTGAGGAAATAGAGTTGTTATATATTGCGAAAAGTTTACTGACTTTGTGAAAAGCTGTTATTAATATATTCTTCCTGTTTTTAAATTAATAACAAGTATACAAAAGGAGACATTTGTTTCGGCTGACTACAAAAGAATGGAATACAAGCTGCAATTATTTTTGATGAAATGATTATAGGTAAACTTTCTCGGGCGATAAGGAAGTTACTTGAAAATTTATGAAAACGGAAAATAAGCCTTTATTCAATTTCTCTAGGATAAATTGTTAAAACCATTAGGAAAAGATCAACGTTATCAGCAAATGTCAATTGTCTAAGTGATCCAAAGTAAATGCTTTGGTCTTTATCTCAGCAATTGATCAAAACACATCAAATAAAGATTTTAGAACCATTTATTAAGATTTTTATGATAGATGCTCAGAAGCTAACACATCAACCACTCTAAAATACCGTTTATCGAAAATACCTCGTTTGGGATGTTTTTATCTCTTTTGTAAACTTCAAAAATCTGACGATAAACGTTTGCAAAAGAAATAAAATGTTATATATATATACTAGCTGACCCGGCAAACGTTGTTTTGCCATATAAATAATTTCCTAGCATTCCCGTACCCGGCATTGCTCGGGTAATGGAATTAGTGGGGGATAACAGTGCTACGTGCACTTAGTTACGAAATTCCTCTATAATAATTACTTATTGTCTATAATTTTTTCCTAATTTTGGGAGGGTCCCGGCGCCCCTGGATTCCTTATATATATGCCCTTGTCCTTACCGATCCTTAAGGATGCTTTTAAAGTAGTTATTTTCTTTTCAAACGCAGGCCATCTACATTTTATTGTTATACCTGTGTTTAAGCAAGAACTTCTTTGTATACAACATTTTTTGGAGTTTTTTTTTTTCTGTTGATAAATTCATTAAGCTGCTAGATGAACTGACTCGGGAGAAAGCTACATAAAATTGGCCGTTTGAAAAACATTCTCCTCTTAAATTGATCCCTGCTACTTTTAATTTCTGTCCTTGTGACTTATTAACGGTTATTGCAAAACAAACATTTACGGGAAACTGCACTCTTCTAAATTCAAAAGGATAGCCCGACGGAATTAGTGGACTGCGGGGTATTAAAACCAACACTCCTCGAGCACATCCAGTAATAATCGTAGCTTCGATTACATACTTATTAAGTCTAGTCATTCGTAGTCTGGTGTCATAGCATAATTTAGGTGCAGGAAGGTTTCGTAGTTGCATTACTGGTGTCCCAACTTTCAGGTGAAGTATGCGAGGTGGAAAAACTGGAATGAATTCATAAGACGCGTAATTTTTGCAGGATTGTTTTCAAAATTGATTAGGGTGTGCCAAAGCAATGCCAAATTATACAAAAAAAATTTAGTCTCATTTTTATTTATCAAGGGATTAGATTTGTAATGTTGAAGAGGGAAACCCAATAAACGACAAAATAATTTTTAAATGCACAATTTTCAATCAGATTTTTTCAATCTTTCACACGATTTTGAAAAATTTATCGAATTTTATGTAAAAAAAATTTGATTGAGTTATCTTGAAAAGTTTCGGCGTAATTCAATATTAAAGCGAAATTTTGCCTCTTCGTTAAAAAATTCGTCAAAAATTCAGTTTTAAAAATTCGATTTTTTAAATTATATTGCAGAATACTATATCGTATTGCCTTTCAG
>JAOUZG010016999.1:4962678-4991944 GCA_026289955.1 Argiope argentata | reverse complement strand
TACCATTTTTTTAAAAAAATTAATTACAGCGAATATGCACTCTAAAAAATTGCAGAGTGAAGAAACTCAAAGTGAAGGGATAAAAATCTCTAACGCCTACGACATTATTTTAAAGGCACTTAAAAGTCCTTTTTTAAGTCGTCACTTCTCAAAAAAAATCCGTACCGTTGAAGGAACCTTATCAAGAAAACCATTGAAAAAAAGGTGATGAAGAGCACATCACCTTTTGAAGAGGAGAGCACATATCGAAAGAGGAGAGCACTTCGGAAGACAGCATCGGACAATTAGATGAAATGATAATGTCTTCACCTTGAATGCTATAACAGACCAGAGCTATAGAGATTAAATCTGCGATAAAAAATGAAAATATAAAATAAATAATAATATTAATGTAACAGTAAGCGCAAATTAAAACAAGGTTTAACAAAAATAAAGGTAAAGAATAAAGATTGAATTTAATGCATTTTTGGCGTAAGCAGAAATCAGCCGATATATTTGTACTGTATCACCTTAAGCCAATTGACGTGACTTTTAATGCATGTTTGTGAGGATTGCTCGTTGAGGGTTAAGAATTATTTAGAGCGAAGAAGATTGCACTTAAATATTGATTCTAAAGAAAGAGTGTCAAAATTTTAAAATTGAATAATTTTTTTTCGTATGGTTTTTAAGTACTTTTCCATCTTTCTTCCAGTTTACATACGTTTATCATTTTTTTTTTGTAATATTTCCTACTGTTCTATATATATTTTTTATTTTTTAATTTATATATATCTTTTAGCAGTTATATAACCGAACAGAAGAGACTTTTGAAATTTTGAGCTCCGTTTTATTTCACCATGAAAGGCATAATTTACTACAAAGAATAAGCGGTAAGAAATACATCAGTCTACATCGCGACACAAGAACAAAAAAAAGTTTTTTTCTTTAATGGTTTTTACTAAGAGATTTCGATAGGGATTTCTTTGACATATGTAGTTTTAGGAAAGGAAAATTTATGTATCTTTAAATGAATGTTAAGAATTTTTGTCTCACTGCTTGGAGCACGAAAAAATGCTGAAAGTAGCAGTTTTTATTAAGCACGTTCAGAATAAATCAGATGAAAAGTGAAAAGTTGAATCTCGAAATAAGAGAACATTTTAGAACGAAGTTAATATGGCCTTAAATTAAGATGATTATTAGGAAATGTATTAGGGTTTCAATTAAATATAATGGAATACCCAGGTGGAATTACATAAAATCACAAATGAAATTTATAAAGAGTTAAAATAAGCAAATTAAGACAATGCATAAACCGTTCTGTCATTTTTTAACATGTCAGAACATGATTCTGGTTATGGGATGACGTTTTTGGCGCCAACAAAAATCCGTAGGCTAAAAATAAAAATTTCATTATCTCCACGAGCATCTAAAAAAAATCAGCTTTTAATAACGAGTTGCCGTTGCATTTACAAAAACTCTGATTTTAAAAAATAAGTTAATTACTACAGCAAATAAAACCTAGAAAAAATGTCATTTTGAGCACGTGATTATATGAAATGAAATAAATAGGAACTGGGATATTTTTTAAACAATAAATGCGAGACAAAGTTTTTTTGATCGTTTGCAATACTAAAGTGACTAACTTCATGAAGCAACTAAAATGAATAAAAATATAATTTAACTTGCACGAGCCCGTGGTGCTTAGGCGTTCAAAAAATTATGTTCTGACATGCTACATTGAAATATTCAGAGCAGATTTCATTTTAATCTATTTTATATTTTAGGATAACATATTTTTATGTTTGAAGAATAACGGAGTTTGCTAATAGTTTTAAATCTTCTTACTTTAAGTTAAGACGGTTTTAAAATCCCTCATGCCTTCTTAACTCTATGCCTTATTTTTAAAAAATGTAATTATTGTTTTTGCCATGACTATAACTGCATAAGTAAAGTTCATTTTCGGTTGTTTCGAATACCAGTTTTAGTTTTTTAATAAAGTTTACACAGGAATAATTACTGAACATAGTTGGAATTTACGGCACACCCTGAATTTTCGTTCCACCAATGAGGTTCTACAACACATGAATTCGTTCACAGGACTGACTCAAACATAAACATTAATTGCATTACATGCACCTCTTGCACCAATACTAAGTGCAATCAATATTAAGTGACGAAGACGAGACTTGACCAGGCACCTCCCTATCCAAGCTTCCACACAGCAATAACGGGAGGACGTTCGGCCCTGACGGATCTGACGTGCACCAAATCTGCTTACACGACGGCTCTTAGATGGAATCAAACCCCCCAGTTCCGAAACCAAGATCTTGCCACCAAACCACCTTCTACAACAAAGAATCTAATATGAATCCGATTATATACATGAAATATATCTGCAGCAGTACGATCAGCTGTCTCTCTTGCACTACGAAACCCGATCCATCAACTGGCTTAACAAACTAAATTTTTCACGGCTATTTATTAAATTGAGTATTCTTTTTTCTCAAATAAAAGCAGGTTGGGAACTAATAGAGGAAATTATCGACAGTCGGTACAAATGAAACTGGTCATGTCTGTCCACTATGCTTGGACTAAGTTCATACGTTCTCGTTCACCATTAAATAAAATATCAATTCAAATCTGTCTTTGGAGAGGGGGGGGAATGGTTTAATTGAAAGGAAAGTATAATTAACCCTTTGACACAGTTTCAGCTTCAAGCATGTGTATTAAATCACTGAATTCGAATTTGACAGCAATCATTAGTGTATTCATAACATTTAATTTATAGAACGAAAAAAAATAGTCGAAAAATATTTATATGCATCAAAGGCTCTTGTCAGAATTAAGAAAATAGTACAATATCGAAATAAAAGCTACCTGGTAAAACAGTAATGAATTCTGCATCTTTAAGGGGTTAATAAAGAAATTTAGTTATAAAGGTTTTATTGATATACAAATTATGGTTATGATTAATTAATTGCTGAATCAAAAGTACATTAATAACTGCAGCAATACTTTCTTTTATGTTCGTCCTATTCCGAGCAATCAGTAGTTTTTAGTACTAGGTGTATATTATATATATATTGGAAGAATTCATTTTTCCCCTCTTAAAGTTAACTCAGTCGCTCTTAGAGGATCTTCCTCTAATAGAAATGAATTACATCATCACACATTAGTCCAAAAAAAAAAAGGGGGAGGGGGGAGATTGTTTACGAAATGCGCAATAGAATAAACAAATTAATTTCATAACAAGGGGAATGGATTCCAGTTCTCGCCAATACACAGAAGAAAAGTTCCATAGGTGTAGATTCAGAAATGCTTTAATATTAAGGCACTGTAGTTTCACTTCTGCCTTTTCCATCCATATTCAAAAGAAAACAATGTTCCAAAAACAAATCTACTATTTATTTCTTCCGGTTATCTTGAATCTTTCAACAAAAATATTAAAAATAAATTAAATATTTGGCAGTGGCATTTGCTTATTGTTCTTTTTAAAGTTAAACGTAGAGAAACTGGGAAACATTAGGAAAACTGGAGTAAAAAAAATTAAATAAAAAAGTCCCGATAAGAAAAAAACTTTTATAATGAAAAATATACAATATCAAGAAACTTTATGTAGATGAGGTAAATTCAAAGTATCTATTACCAAAATGATTTAAGATGAACGAATAATTATTAGAGAAAATCATCGATTTCGTGATGAATTGTTAAAAACATACTGAGGATAATAAATTTATTATATAACTATATTTTTTTTTAAATTGCAACCGTCGGTATTGCTATAAATAAGTGACTGTGACAAAATATAACACAATTCTAACAATTTCTTATCGTTTATTTATAGCAAAAGCAATGGCCACAGTTCATTCGAAAAAGCGAATGTATGCTCTCTATTCACCCAACACACCACATCATCACGCAGGACACTAATTTTTAGAACATAAATGATGCTATTGCCAAATTACAATTATGTTTATAGCACTTAAATGTATATCTTCTCTAATTGTGGAGCGTATCCAGTTATACACTTAATTTTTTTTCTCACAAATGTGCAAACGATTGTGAATATATTTATCCAGAAATATATTCATTAATATTATTCCCCCTTCCATATTTCCATTCATCTCCAACATGTATCTATATTTTCTTTAGCCTCTCTATAAATATCAATATTTTCTATAACTATAATTAACAACATCTAACTCCATTACCACAAATGACTACTCCAATTCACTTTGAAGGTACATGGAAAAGATTGAATGTTCAGAATTGGAGGGAACTAAGGCTGTTCTAAGGGCCAACACCCAATACGGTACAATCTCTCTCCAGTAGCAGGCGCGTTCCATCATTGGTATAGGATAATCGACCCTATATCATTTGAGTATCCATCGGAATGGTAAGAAACTATCGCCCTACCGAAAACTTTTCATCCCCAACATTGAGGTGTTCCCGAATAGGTAACCTAATTCCACTGCATGTCCATCTTTGAACTGACATCAAAAATTAAAAAGGCAATATTTAATTCAATGATTTTTTTATAACAAAATCTTTTTTTAAAAAAATAAGAATACCTAATATTATTCTAATATGTTATCATTCAGAGAATTTGTATTTTTAACAAATGTATTTATTTAAAAATTGAGAAAATAAAACTTTTTAATCTATCTGCTTGGCCCTAAGTAACTGCCTAATCTAACTAGTTAATTCCGAGACTTATGTTCACAAAAGTGCAATTTATTATCCTGACGGTATTTTTGTATCTTTATGTTTCTATGCGCTTATGCATAAGTAAACCACAGATACCGTCTCCATTCAAATGAATAAACATGCGCAATATCTCCCGAGATAGCCTCTAAACATAATGTAATAGTTAGCGCAGAACTTATCTCAATGCGTCCTTCATCCATTGTACGTTCTAATTACCAGCAGAAAATGCAGCTTTATATTTGTTTTAAAATACATGCCCAAAATAGACTATATCCTGGAATCGTAACTGAGTCTGTAAAATTCCGCTTAAATATTAAAAACACTGGAGAATTATTTTATAAATTCAATCATGTCATTATCAACTAACGATATTTTCATTTCCTATGAAAAATTTTTTAAAGATCCATCCTTTTAATACTACAAATGTTTCCCAACTTATAATGTTTATTCATATTTGTTTCCTGGTAAGATTATTTTATAATTTCAATCACATCATTATCTACTAAAAATATTCTTAAGTTGTTTTTTTAATCCGTCCTTTAAATGCTACAACTGTTTCCAAATGTACGATATTTATATTTGTTTTACGATGCTTCACATATTGTTCTGTGTTGAAATCAGTGCATTATTGTAGGTTACTGCCTTCAAAAATACGACTTCTGAATGACAAATGTTTATTTTACACGAATGCAAATGAAGTTATGAAAGTTGCTACGTGATGAATGCGATTTAAACGTGAAATAACTTTTAAATCGAACAGTTTCCTCATATACTGCATTTGCATCTCTGATGAAATCACAACATTTCAAGTTCATTTGTTTCCGATCGCGAAAATTACTTCAAATGCAAATACTAGCGGTATGAATTTGACAAGTGTTTGAAAATGTACGCAAAATTCTATTTGTTTGTATTCTGCTTTTGTGCTAGTGAAGCTAACATTTTTTTAAAAAAAAAAATTGGGAGAAATGGCAAAATAGATGACATCCTTATTAGAATAAATGACAATTTATATTAATAGAATTTCATTTATAGTTTCAATGCTCTTTTCATTTTTTTCTTTCTATTTAATAATAATTCACTGTTATTGAGAAGAAGTTCTTTTTCCTCTCAAATTTTGATTTAACATTTTAATTGGCGAGTACTGAAATGTTGAAACTCAGTAGGTGCTCATAATAAATACGTAGGATATATATAGTATATTAATCTTAGAAATATTATTCCTCTTGGGATATGTAAAAAATATCCTTAGTTATACATTAGTTATGTATTCTTAGAAAGTTATTTTTATTCACTAATTAAGTTCAATTAATTTTTTTAATTTAATTAATAAACTTTTATTATTACTGTTAAATCTGTGTATGAAGACATATTTACTTTATCTGTATACAACATTTGGAGTTTAAAGAGCAAGTGAAAACATATTTTGCTTTTGAGAATCAATGCCAATTAAGGGTCAAATTATCATTTAAAATGCAAAATATTTAACTTATTCACTTACATTTTGTCGCATAGAATGAAAATAACACACGTTCATAGAGGTTTAAATAATAACAAGATGGCATTTAAACCGTCCAGATACTAATTAAAAGCATAATTCTTTATAAAATAGTTTCCTATATCTATCCTGTCTATTATTGTAACGTTTTGGGACGAGGCTACTGGTGAATTGCGCCGAAGACAAACTCAGGTCTTGGAGAAATAAAAGTCTATTTATTTCCAGCTATAATACACATATATTACACACATATACACCTCCTTGATTAAATATGTTACGAACACATAGGTAATTCAGTTCAGAGTTCCGATAGGGAAAGGTGCTGTGATTCAGATAAATAAAGGAGTCTCTCTCGGAGGTGAAGAGATATGATGGAGTTCTTGAAACTACCTCAAGATTCAGGCAGGGGTTAGGGGTTCTCTTCTCGTCGATTAACCTGCTGGATTTCTGGAACGCATGGTGATGAGCTGGTTGGAAGAGCAACTTAAAAGACAGCTGTTCAACTAATTGGAGGTCTCCCCAAAGCTCGGATGAGCTTTCACACTTCAGTCAGGATGCAAAAGTCCACAAGTTCCGATGAACTACACGTGGGCTCCGCTACAGGGCGTGGCTGCCTACGTACACTCCAAATTCTCTCCTGAGAATTTTACACATAATTCCAAGCTGAATTCTAGATCCAATCACTAGCTTTCGCTTCGTCAGTCGGCTTTCTCTGTTGACTTCCTCCTCTCGCTCCTCCAGGCTGTTCTCTTTTTTTTATCTCGGTCTTAAAGGCCGGTCCTCGGTGGCAAAAGACCAATCAGAATAATTCCCAACTTTCATTGGATCATCTGACCTAAGTTGTCTTTCCAATCACAAGAGAGGAAAAAACAGCGACTAGCAAAGAGACGTGTTGGCTCCGTCTTGTCTCCTGCCCTTTTTCTCAAGAAGTATGGAATGCCATCTGCCGCTGGTCCCCATTTTGCCGGCTTGAAGGGCGGGCATCTTTTTCTATTGACAAGGACATGTCTGCTTCTTTCTCTTGTTGTTTTTCCCAATACATGTCCAGTTCAGTGAAAACCTCACAAGTCGCCTAGACACATTAGTTTGACCGCGGTACTTAAATTTGAATACCAGGTGTCTGCATTCTTCGCATTTTAAAAATCCCTCCACTATCTATGGCTGTTTTCTCGTGGAACTTAGTGTGCTATATTCCTACTTGTCACTTATCTGAAGACGTCACAATATCTACAAAAATGTTCCTACATGAAAATGAACCCGTAATTTTTCTGATAAAGAAAATATATTTTAAGCAAACACACAAATGCACAAGCTGTCAAGAGCCACAAATTTAAAAGTGTTTGATGGCAAATGTGCACATATTCGGCTTACATGCGTGGAAAAGAATCGGTTTCAAAAGAAGGCCTCTTTATTTTTTTTAAAGGAAAAGAAGTTACCGCAGATTTTTAAGGATCACTGTTCTTTCTCTTCTATCAAAGTTTTAGTTAAATTATATTAACATCCCGTTTATAAAGCAACACTATGGCTATTTTGGGACACACTTCGTACTTTTGAGCCGCTGTCAGATGACAAAGACGGCACCTGAGCTGGCACCACCTCTCCAAACTTCCGCGGTACACCGTCGGAAAGACACTATATCAACGAGGCGACATTTGGCTCCAACGGCTATAAAATGCACCAGACCCTCTTGCTCGACGATTCTTCGTAGAATCGGGTCTCCAAATTGATATCCTCCGCTTCCTATGCCGAAACCTTACTGCCAGGTCATCACGGCTTTAAAGTTTCAAAAGTAATAAAAAATACAAGTTCAATTAGATAATAGAATGTTTAATCAAACTGATTGCCCGATTGGAAGAACAATAATTACAGTGCCAGCTTTCCGGCACGGAGGTAGCGCGTCTTCCTCGTATTCTAGGGGTTCCGTTTTTTTCATGGTTGTTCTTCTGTGCTCTATCTGTGAGATTTGAGAATGTGCCCTCCTATAAAAAGGGGCTGTGCAAGCGAATGTGTGAGATAAGCCTATTTCTAAGTGATCTAGTCCTTATGACTAACAGAGGCTGCAATCTTTCCAAATCCATTCATGTACCTGGTATAGCACTGCTGGCCAATAGGGACAGGCAACAACAACGTCATTAAAGTAGTAAAATAAATCACTTGCACCTTTAAAGAAATTTGTACGAATCCATCTTGAATATTGGGGAACATTTGATAAGTAAATAACTCGTTTGTACGAACCACATCAACTGGAATCAAAATAAATTTTATGTTCTGATGGGGTAGGGGCAGCTAGTAACCGAGGATGAGAAGCTTCCAGATGGTGATTGGCTCTTGCCAGCCCTGTGTGTATACAAAAAGGTGGGAGTATGGCTTCAGCTATCGATGGCAGGACGTACTTCCTAAGGGAAGGGTTCTACCATGGCCGGTAATGACCCTTGGAACTCAACCACAGTTCCCGCCAGTGCTGCTGTCTTGACGGTCCGATCATTCCCGTGTTATCAGTTTGTGATTATGTCCTGACGAATCACATCACATACGTATAACATTAATTGAGAAAATCAATGTAAAGTATTTTATACCCTTATATTCATATAATATTCTTGTTAGATAATATTGAAAAATCCGAGTCGAAATCTGATAGTGTTTTCGTTCAAAACGAATAATATATTGATTAAAATACTAAATTGAATTATTTTCCAGTCATTTAATTATTTTTTTCTCTCACAAAGACTTTAAAAAGCAAAATAAAGCGAGCTGGATAAAAAAATTAAAAAAAAAAATATTCCTGCATAATTGAACAATTAGCTTAAAAGAAAATTATCTACTAAAGTAGGTCGATATTGTTTTGACAAGAAGATGTTAGAGTCAATTTTTAAAGTGCTCCGTCGTTTGTTAATTCAACTGTTTGTCAGCGGTTTAGGTAAACATCTTTAACCCCTCTTGATAAAAGTAACCAAAAATAGATTTCTGTTATTGGAAACTATTTCGATCAAAAACAGGTAATTTTCTCATCTCAATTTCTGATAAACATCGGATTTCAACCACCTACAAACGCCGACGAGAATTTTTACAAATAATCACTCCTCTTAAAATTGGGTGTACATGAATGTAGACTTTCGGTAATTGCCATAATTGGTAATAGAGGAATATCTCAAGTCACTAACTTATGAGCGTCTCAAGCCACGACTTTTAATATGAAAGTAATAATAGTAACAGAGTTCCATTTTAAATTCAAATCTTCACGGAGAAAAACAACATTCATTGATAAGATTTATTGCAGGTATAAGTGAAAAAATTCAGGCAAGCCAATGTTTATAAAAATCCGAAATGTTCATGAAATTGCTTTCAGATTCTCTGTAACTATAGATTATTTTTGCTTTCTCGTATACAAAGAGACTTTTTTTTTCAATATCGTAACCATCAAAAAACAATTTTGCTTGACGAACTTTTACATTTCAAATCCCCCTAAGTCCGAGTTTAGTTTAGTTATATTAGCGTTCCATTTTAAAACAAAACTAGTGCTGTTTTGGGACGGACCACGTAATTTTGAACAATGGTCAGGTGACGAGGATGACACCTGAGCTGGCATTCCCTTCTCCAAACTTCCACACCATGGTTGGAGAGGACCTCCGAGTTCGAAAAAACATATTTTTGAAATTATACCTATTGGTTAGAAAAACATGATAAAGAGTCTTAGCATTATACGGATAAAGGTACAAGGATTTTACATCAGATTTGTACATTTCTTTCAATATAACAATGAATTCCATTCCAAGATGTCCGTATGTTTGATTGTCCAAGTCTGAGTGAATTTGATTTCTTGAAAGTGTAAAAAGCTAGATAAAAAAAAAAACTGTACACAAGAAACTTGCATGTCAATCATTTCAAATTCGAAACCAAATCCACCAATGTTGTCCTCTGACGGTACATACACGTAAACGCGATAGTTCGGGAACTTAGTAACATTAGTAAATGAAATTTGGTTAAGCGTATGATGACACAATTTTTCCAACAAAATCTGCTAAAAGTTTGACGTCTGTCGGTCTGTACTTTCGCATGTAAGTAAATGCAATAACTTTAATTATTGAAATCTGGTATGAGAAATCATGACTGCAATTGCAGTTATACAAATATATGAAATTTTAGAAAAATTCCGAAAAACTTATGTTTTTAGATGATACATCTGTATTAACCACATCCTTGTGCTTAATCACCAGCATTCACGCTCTAGATTTTGATCATTGAGAAATGATGGCCACGATTCTTGAAAAAACGACTCTCGATGGTAAAGGTTAGAATCAATATAAAAAAGAAAATGAAATCTACAATCACAAATTTCAAGTTATCATGTGAGAACATTATTATTTTTAAGTCATTATTTGTCTTAATTCATTTAAGTTATTAACCAGTTTAAATCGGTTTAAACTGGATAATGATTTAAATTAATTAAGATAATTCGTAAGAATTCGGATAATGAATAATTTGAAAATCAAGTTGTAATTTTAGTTGGTGATGAATCGCCAAATGTGACAACCATCCTTATCATTTCCTAATAAACCAAAAAGCGAAAAATTGATGTTTCAAAAGCGATAAATCGCCAATTTGTTGCCTACGCATTTTGAGGCTTGAAAAAATTCAAACCAAAACAACATCACGTTCTCACATGATAATAAATAAGAGCATTGTTATGATCCGGCCTTTGAAAATCAATGTGAACGCAAAATTTTATTAATTGACTTCCCAAGCTGAATTTTGTAAGATTTACTTTTAGGGATTTCAAATTAGTACAAAATGTGATAATAAAATCCATGCAGTAAAAGTTTTCAATAATTATAACTAAAACCAAACACTTTTATGTTTTTTTATAGTAATAAAATTCGATAGAATAGCTTGTACTTTTAACATCCCGTTTTAAAGCCAGACTAGGGTTATTTTGAGACGGGTCTCGCAATTTTCAACTGCGGTCAAATGGCGAGGACAACACCTAAATTGACACCACCATCTCCAAGCTTCTGCACCGCACCACAGCAGTGAGAGAACGACCGATTTAGTGATGATTCTTCGCTGGAAACGAGTCTCAAACCTCTCCAGGTCAGAAATCGAATTCTTATCACCAGGCTAGCGCGACTCATAAAATGTCATAGTGCAATTTTTAAAAAAAAAAAAATGAAATTCTATATAATTTAGAGGTAATGAATAAAGTATCTAACTTTTCTAGATATTTCAAATACGGCATATCTATTTCATTTAATATCTTACATAAGTATTTATGACTCATGAGACGTAATTGTAAAGAATAATTCGATATCATAATCCAAAGCATCCTTCTATAGATTCAAATTACAATCAACGGCGAATCTATTAGCAACAATCGGTTCAATATTGTATTACTTTCTATCTTCTAAAAAAAAAATTCTAATATCTTTAATTTCGTGTATCTTCTGTTATTTCGGACATCTTTTGATGAAATTGTACTTAATCGAGAACTTATTAAATAAATAATAAACATCATTATTTATCTAAATAGAAAATTGTTATATAAATAATGAACATCATTACTTATCTTAATAGAAAACATATTATATAAATAATAAACATCATTATTTATCTTAATAGAAAACTTATTATATAAATAGTAAACATCATTATTTATGCAATGCTTAGATATTCTATTATTTCGGACTTTTTATATATTCAAGTATTCAGGCCTTAGGAAAAGTTTTTGCAAGCAATAATAGAGAATAAAAGACATTTTAGAATAAGGGGAGTGGTCACCCTAAAATTTTCTGGCATATTCTTTAATAAAGGTTTTATTCTAGAAAACGCTTCGCAAGGTATTAGTTTAAAATAGTCAAAAATTATTAACCTTTGGCGTGAATTTAAAATTTTTATTCAATATATCGTGTGATCATTTGACATATTGTTTGACAATTAATCTCTAGATATGATTAACCCTATAACCGGTTTGCAAGTATGCCGTACGTGCATCGATTTATCGCATTTTGATAGTTGTAAACAAAAAATAAATCATTCGTAACAATTATAATTCAATAGTAAAATGGCTTCGAATACGTAGATAAGCCAAGTATTCCGTGGATTTCCATTTGAATCAAAATAAGAAAATATTCCCAAAATAGAAGGTGTCATCTTATTAGATAGTGAGGAAAATAAACCGGTTAAGGGGTTAACAGAATTCGAAAATCCAATTAATTTTCGGTGTATTTTTCCTGATTGATTTAAACAAAAATTTTACCAACATTTGTTGTAAAAAAAATTCTACATCAAATTTGAATCATTGCGTTTTAAGTTATCGCGCTTACAAGTTTTTGAAAACACGGACCGACAGATAGACAACCCCTGATTAGATTTGGCTCAATATTTGATATGTGTTTACATTATAAATGTTACGAGTAAATAAATGAACCAAATTTTATTTATCTAGCTTCTGTATTGTGTTAACTATACTCGGACAGCCGGACAGAATGGATTGACAGAAATTTGCAAATTTGGTGTAAAAATCATATTCCAAATTTTATCAGTCTAGCTCACAGCTTTTATGGGTTATCTTTATCCAGACAGACGTTTTCCAAAAATGTGTTTTTTCGAACACAAGGTTATCAGAAAAGTGGAGATTCGTCAAAATTCCGAAATCGAATTTTTTGATGATTATAATATTTTATCTATATTTCGTATGAAGAAAGTAAAAAACGGTAACATACCTTCAGCTCAAGATAAAGAAGAAAAGAAAAATTGACATAATTAATGATTAACACTTTGTTCCGATGTGCCAATATATAACATTTTCCATTTCATTCCAATTCAAAAAATGACAAAAGTTCAATTCCAGACTTCCCGTAAACGTGCACGATCCATTTATATTAAATAATGTCAATCAAAGCAAATAACTGTGAAAATGAACGTCCCGCTTCAGCCAAGACAGTCTTGGATTTCGATAGCTAGTCTCACATTGTCCCAATTTTTAATTAAACACTTAGTGTCAATAATTTTCAACTAAGCACAGGTTTGAAAATGTGTTTTTTTAAAAAATATAAATGAATTTTTCTTTCGAACTTTTACTATAAAAGGTGCGGATGTCCCGGATAATGAATGTCGAATCATTGTCAGGGGTTGAGAGAATGTCCCAAATTAAAGGGGGGGGGGGAATTCTACTTAAAAATAATCTATAAATAGTCACTAAAAATGGCTTATTCAATTTAATACTTCAAAGAGTTAGCATTTACACAATGCCCTATATTTAGTGATCTTGTGAAAAGATCTCATGTTTGGACCACGGTAATCTTACATCTCGGCTTCAAAATTGGACGGTTCCAGGTCCGATTCCTCAAAAGAACCGTCTTGTTAGCGTATCTGATGCACGTTAAATACGTCGTGCAAAACTTTTTCGCATTACTGTGGTGTTGAAGTTTGTATAGGAAGTTTCTATCTAAGGTGTCCTCCTCGTTAACTGACCGTGGTTAAAAAATACCGAGGTTCGTCCTTAGTATCGCTTTAAAACGGGATATTAGTATAACTGAGATGAACTGAAGGTCTCATTTTCGGAGCCAGAGAATTCTAGGTTCAAGATCTGATCTCACTTAAGGCCTACCAGGAAATTGGACCTGGAGCAAGCTACATATACCTTGAGACTAAAAGTACTTTCACTGATGTGACGTAAATGTTTGATTAAAGAAGATTCAGTTAACTCCTGCACCGTCCTCGTCATCCAACAATTATTCGAAATCACAAAAGAAGTCCCCAAAACAGACTCCAATATATTTCAGAACGGGACATTTATATAATTAACCCTTTACACTCCGATGGTGCCTCTGATTCACCATTCAAGATTGTGCATTATTTTGACGTTTTATTTATTTTTCAAATTTAATTGTTAAAAACGCCTACATAATGGTTAAGAGGTGTAGATTAATTTTTCAAAGAAATTCGACGTAAAAGGATTATGTATATTTATTTTTCATAGCTATAAACAAATCTTTGTATAGGTGAATGATTCTGCATCTAATTATTTTTCGGAATGCAAAGGGTTAAATTTAACTACTTAATTCTCGCTTCTAACTTTGTCATCAAGCAATATAGGGCCTTGTTAATGCGATCTATATGAATGAATTCACACGAAAAAAGGTAACAACATTTGCTTTTGAAACACTTATTCAATAATCAAATATTTTCTCCATTTAGTAATTTAAATACAATTAGGAATTTTTCCCAATATTTCTAATTTTAACTCTTTACAATGCTTAAAACTGGACACCCGGGTCTTCAGCATATCAGAAAATCAAATCACTTTAACCACTTAACTGTTTTAATTTCTTTACTATCTAATAAGATGACATCTTCTATTTTGAGAATATTTTTTATTATAATTGAAATCCATTGAATACTTGACTTATCGATGTATTTGAAGTAGTTTTAATAAAGAATTATAATCGTTATAAATGCTTCATTTTTAGCTTACGACTATCAAAATTCGATAAATCGATGCACAAATGAGACTACGGCGAAACAGTTAAGGGGTTAATGAAAACCAAACTCCTTACACCAAACCATTCTTAACTTTAAGTTTTAATAGTTTATTTATTCGTGTAGACGAATAAATTATGTCTTATCCATACCGCATTTTACGCTGAAGATCAGAAAATATTTTGAAGACAAAATTGAAATTCTGAGTCAAATTTTTCGAAGAATTGATGAGATCATTTTCTTATAGACGCCAGAATAAATAAATGCAATAATACTTTGGTTGCAGCACTTTCAAATAGCAGCTCCCTGCAACCAAAGCAAATCCTGTAGACTGAAAGATGGATGCTTTTCTGCCTCCGAATCAATAAATCAATTTCTAACGAACCAGACTGACCCAGACCAGAATCCAAAGAACTAAGTGTGATTCGAAAAGTGAAAGTAATCTTAATGCTTTGTGATAAGGCAAGGAGAGTTTCTGCTGATCTTTCTCCTGACAAATAAAAGGCTTGCTTCCAGCGATGTTACGATTGCGATGACATATAGTTAACGGCAATGGAACAAAGCCGACAACTGCTATTAACTTCCGAATTCTTCACAATTAATATTAACTTCCGAATAACTAAAACAAGGTAATAAAGCTCATTAGCAACAAATTTAGTTAACGGCAATAGAACAAAGCTAAGACAATTACTATTGACCTCCGAATACTTTACAATTAATATTAAGTTCCAAATACCTAAATCGGCAAGATAAAAAACCCATTATTAAAGAATTAGATTTGTCTTGGTCTTTAGCAATAATTAGTGCTTTCTAGAAAATTTATTCATATTTACAAATAATTTTTCCCCTCTCAGTTAAAATATGTAACTACGTTCAGGGTGAATATTTTTAAAAAACATTCTAAAATAGTTATTTCTGTTAATTTTTGTATTAAATGATTGAAAAAAATAAACGTTTATGGAACTATAATATACCTGTTAAATAATATAAATTCTTCTGAAAAACTGAAAAAATAGCTTGTTGTTGTTGTTGCTAAAAAGAGGTAGATTTAGTTCAGAAGTTTATGGAATGATTTGCTGAAAATCTTGCGGATAGCCTAAGAAAAGTATAATCTAGTTCATATTTTTTTTTTTTTTTAAAAAAAAGGAGGGGCTGTATTTTTGGATATTGAGGTTCGATTGACAAATAAGCATCAAAAGAAAAAAAAATTAAAAAAACTAATACAAAAAACAATTATTTAATTTCATTCTGCAGCTGTAGTTTTAAATTAACGTTAGTTACAGAATATTTAAAATTGAAGGTTAATTTCTCCGTATTAAATGGCGTTTTTCTTGAGCATCGAATAACAGAATGTTTTAAAAAATATTTAAATGCGTAATTAAACAAATTGCAAATTCACTTAAAAGATAAAAATCACCCTGGTAAATTTAAGTGTTTTAAGAGTCTGTAAAGACTTACAGAGATAGAAATATCAACAAAATGCCAGAAACAGAAAGCATAATTTAAATTGAAGGATTAAATAAACACGAGCTAAAAAAAATGGCCATTTCACTTGGGAATTGGAACGTGTCAATGTGGTGAAATAATTTTCTATTCAATTACTTTTTCTCAGTTCCAAAGTTAAAAAAAAAAAGATAAAGATAAAGGTATTGAATTTTTTTACTGTATTAAGTGTGCTAAAATTTATTTTAAATATCGACAATTTTCAAACTTCTGAATTTAGAATTAATTCTCTATATATGGATTTTAAATCTACAATCTAATTATTACTTTTAGCTAAATTTAATTATCTATATACGACGTTTTAGAATACTTCATTGAATTTCTTTTGTTTACGTACATTATTTCCTCTTGTCATAATATACAAATAAAAAATTGATATAAAAATTCAAAAATCTATGCGTATTTGGTAAGTCGAATAATTAATACTAAAAATATAGATATTTGCATATTATCAGCAAATATGACGCAAGTATTTAATTTTTTAACTTACAGTTCATTTTGCAAAAAGAGCGTAATTTACTTTAAATATAATTACCAATAATAGTTTCATATTGTTAATTTAACTATTATTTATAAAATACGCTTTGGACAGAAAACACAAATGTACGGATACGGATAAAAAATGCAGTTATTCCAGAAATATTTGAATAACGAAAATGCTATTTGATTCGCTATTTTGAAAATACCGAGAACTAAATATTTATCAACATTTTTAATCCTTGGATTTAAAAAAAGTATCTTCGTCGAATAATATCTTTAGATATACCAACTCACATATGCCATAAAAAATGCATAATGAATTAACATCTGACTAGCTTAATTCGACAACGTACTTAAAAGAATATAAATTAGAATGGTTACTTATTTTTAGCAACTAGTATTAAAAAATCTGATTCAGACACTGGCCTTCAAAATTTTACAGGAACCAGATTTCTTCGATAATCACACTTGGAATTTTGGTAGCTGTACATTAAACGGGTATGAAAACAGGTATGACAGTTAGTAAGTAATAATCGTAAAATTTATTTCAGAACGTGCTATTATCAGAATATAATCGAAGTTTTATAAGAATATCTAATGATAATTAAAGTCAGAATTACAATCCACGAGATATATTTATTTTTCATCGTATATTTATTATCTAGGAAGTAACGAGAATAAAGGTTCTTTAAAATTACTCACGTATGAATTTTAATCTAATAACATTTCCTCGTTCTTAAATTAGAAATCGCAATTCATTGACAAAATTAATTCAGTTGGAGACAAAAATTGGTGGACCATTTGAAGTTTTTGAATCAATTTTTTGAAGATTGGCGAAATTGTATCTATACGAAATTTATCGACGTGAAGAATACACTAAACTAGTTATTGTTAATTAATCATTTCTTTGAAGTTTACAAAAGTTGATTCGTCAGGTAGATAAAATTATAAACAGTACAAAAAAAATCTATTGTAAAAAATGTATTGTTAATAATTCAAAATAAATTTTTGATAACTGATACTATATACATTTCAAGCAGCAAAAAAAAAAAAAATCAATTTGATTTATAATTTTCAGAATTATTTCTCATCAATCAGCAAAAGAAATTATGATTTAAAAAATTTATGTTGAAGTTTGACATTTCACTAAGTTATACAAGAGTGTATAAGGTTGACAAGATAATAGAAACAAAACAAAAAGGTTTCATTAATTAAAACTAATTATCTGCTTTTCTGTTTAATTTTTCAGAGTCTTGATTTCTATTTAAATTCCTCAAAACTCTTTATTTTCATTTTTCTAAAATAGTTTCGAGATCATCTTATAAACTACTTTTGCCATACGGTGCATTTTTAATAAAGTTTCTATGTCGTCTACAAACTTCCGACTCTTACTTCCAAAATTTTGAGAACGGAAGATCAGCTTTTTTAAGCACAGTTTCACTTCCGGACTTACCAATTGGCGATTAAACCACATTTTACAAAACAAAAAACTGTTCTTTTAAACACTTTAGTAACCACGTGGTGGTGAGATCAACAGAACCCATCTCCCCGGCCACGTAATCTGGTAAATTAGCAAGAAATGGAATAAAAAAAAAGAAAGGCAAAATACACCCTTACCTCCGATCGAATATGGCAACTGCTTCGATCTGGCGACTTATCGCGCTAACAACCGGGAGTGCTCTGACTATCCCACCACCACTTCCATGTTCTTTTTCCTCGCCATTTCCACTCGGCACAAGTTTTTATTTTTATTTTTCTCAAAATTCACCCAGCCTCTTCCGAAACCGGTTTGACCCCTTCGAACGAAAGGGAAAGAGCGTTTGTGCCTTCTCTCGTCGGGATAGTCTTCCTGCTTTCGACTGTCATTAGATTCGGACGCTTTTGTCGATTTTTGAGGCAGCCATTTTCGCCAACGGCAGTGCTCATCGAATAGCGTTGGTTTCCCTGCCGTGCTGCTGACAGCTTCGTGGCCTCCTTCAATCGTTTTTTCACTCTGGCGTAATATCCTCTCTGATTACTAGAGTAAAATTTTTTGATGATATATTGATCAGTTTGTTGCTGATAAGCGAGTTCGAAAGGAAACCATTTAGTGACGTTTTTATTTATCAGTAAATAGCTCGGCTTCGAATTTTTGCTGCACTGCACCGCAGAATTTCACGAACAATATCTCGCCGCCACTCCTACGTAATTCCGATCGCACCCTTCTCGAATTGATCAATTAAAAATTAATTAATCATCGAAAGCCCTTCTTAATAGCATCTTAAAAGTAGGACAGAATCGATTATCTTTGATTCTGCTGCGTTAATTTATAAGGTCAAAGGGTATTAGTTACATTGAAAATCGAAAAGTCTTAAGCCGAAAGTTTTTATTATTCCATTTTTTTTTTTCAGAATTCTGAGTGATGGTTTGTGCTAAATGATTAAATTATTGTTATTGAAGAATAGAAATTTGATCAGATTGCAAAATCAGATTTAGCAATGTTCTCTTTCTATTACTCTGTGTGCGCCTTTTGTTTTTTAAAGCGAAAGTCTATTTTTAAAGAAGTTTTTTAAGTCCTTAAATGGGAAAAGATTAGGTACGTAATATCCTCTGTTACACTAAGCTTGTTTGGGGTAGTTTTAAAAATTATTAGATGCTAAGAATCATATGATAATAAACAGAGAATGTAAAATGATACGCTCTTAAAATGTTTGAAAACAACAACAATATTTTATAAAAAAATAAAATTATAAATTTAATTATATATATATATATATATATAAAATTAAACTTATAATTTTATTTTTATATATATTTTATTTACACATATATTGAACATTTAGAAATCCCCATGAACCACTAAGTATCACACGGTGCTTACAGAAGTAGACAACACATTACTGAAAGAAATCATATATATAATTACTCACGCTGCACATTCGCTTGCTCAGCTCCTTTTTACAGGGAGACGCATTCAAACAAATCACAGGTTTAAAAAAAACCATGCTCGAACCCAGACGCTCAAATCACGGAGACTACCTCAGCGCCAGGACATTGGCTTAAGTTATATTAACGTTCAAATTTGAAGCAACAGTAAGCTTATTTTGGGGCGGACGCACACATTTGCATCGTAATCAGATGCCATGGACGGCCTCCAAACTTCCACAACAGCAGAGGAGCATTGGGCCCTCACGTATGGGACTTGTATAAGGCCCAATTAAATGGTTGTTCTCAAGTGGATGTGGATTTTGAACCGAAACCTTGCAATTAGGCAATCGTAGCTTGATAAAAATCTGAAAGAAACATTAAATCCTTTTAATTAATAGAATTAAAGCAAAAAATCCGTAATGCTGCATTGGAATACGTAAATTATAAAAAATAAGATACTTACTGAAATTTAAACTTAAAATATCATTGAATAAATATTATCGAAATATCCTAGTTAAGATATTTCATGCTTGAAAATCATGGTATCTCCTTTAGAAATAATAAATTACATATAATATTAAATAATTGAGCTCGTGAATATCAGAATTTCTATATGCAATGTGATCTTTAAATTTGTGCAATATTCCTTAATGAATCCTGTATGTATAAAACAGATATCACTTTTTTACCAATGAAAGAAGTTTATTTTCTAAACAAAGGGAAGAATTATAAAAGTGCTAGTCACCTTTGGTTATCAGATTGTTCACCTAGATTATTATCATGTCAGAACATAATGTTGTTTTGTAAATGAGGTTTTGGCGTTAACAAAAATCCGTCGGTGAAAAATACAAATTTTATTATCTTCACGAGCATCTTAAAAAATCAGCTTTTAATAACGCGTTGTCATTGCGTTTACAAAATCTCTGATTTAAAAAAAGAAATTAATGACTACAGCAAATAAAACCTAGAAAAATGCAATTTTGAGCACGCGATTATATGAAATGAAATAAGCAGGAAATGTGATATATTTTGCTAACAATCAATGCGATGCAAAGTTTTTTGGATCGTTTGCAATACTAAAGTGACTCATTCAATGAAACAATTAAAATGAATAAAAATATAATTTAACTTGCACGTGGTGCTTGGCCGTTCAAGAAATGATGTTCTGACATGATACTTTGAAATATGCATAGCAGATTTCATTCTAATCTTTTACTTAGTCTACTAAATGAGTATCTTGAGATTACCATTTTCGACGATTCCACCTGGCGGTTTCGGTTCAGATGACCGCATTTTCAGAGTTCCCTGATCTTCGACCTTGATTTCCGCCCCATTAGATAATTTTTCGCTCTATTTTTTTCCCACAGGTATAGCCGTCTCTAATCGTATTATTTTCCTGCAAATCAAAATTGCGCATTAATTGCATATAAGTCTAGTTCAAGTGGCAAAATATTTTCAGGACAAGCAAGAAAAATATTTTATTTAATATCATTTAATGTGACTGAGAATATCTGCCGTTGTTAATTTTAAAATGTTATCAAAAAAATTCAATAGCAAATAGTTATTATTTTGTAAAAACGTGAATTACCTCTAGTCTATGGTCTGTGATCAAAGTGCAATTAATTCACATTCTTATGATTCTCATCTATTCTGACATAATTCCTATTATTTTAACTCAGGTAATAGTATAATCAACATTTTTCATAATTAATAGTTTCGTCTTAGCATTTTAATTAATATTACATTTATCTATATAATTTAAATGGGAGAATAGCTTCTTTAAATCTATGATTCTGTTGACATAAAGCTAAATTAATTTTAATCAATATTTTAAGTAACTGACTTACAAAAATTCTTTTTTTTTCTTCTTAAGTATTAGATATCGCTATTAAATTTTCATATTAGACATTTTATACATTTCTGACATTTTTAAGGAATAAGTAGAAATTATCTGTACAAAGATTTTATTAGATTTAAGTCCACCAATTCAAAGCATATTTTCAAAATGTTTTCAATTCCATTATTTTTGGAATTTATCAAATCGACATAGTCGATGTGCTCTTATACATGGCAACCCCCAAAATGGAGTAAGCATACTTTCCCTTAAATAATGCAATCAGACACAAAGTTTCATTAAATAAAACGAACAATTCTTTTTAAATCACTTTGTTTTCTTTAGAAGTTGATAATAAAAGTTACAGAATTAAAATGGTTATACGGATTCCATAGTCAAAAAGAGTTAATTAACAAAATATTTTTCTTGCACTCGTTTATAAGTGCACAAAGTTTAATGTTTTTATCTATAAAACTTGTTGAGATATTTAAGGGGAAATGTATAGACTTAGAATCCCTTTTATACCTTCCATTTCAGGAATGCTATATATATTATAATACGCAATGAAAAGTGTGGAATCAGACACTAATAATTCATTTACTACAAAACTACAGACGTCGTTCATGATCTGATTGAAAGTATTCATTGAATTCAAGAATGCTGTAAGAACGCGTATTATTACGTAGAAGTAGTCTTTGCATTGCCGTTTGTAGAACGTTGAATACTAAACTATTTAAATACTACTATGACTCCAAACTCTACTTTCGTTTTGAAATCAATTTATTTTTGCACAACACAAGGCAGAGAATTTCATGAGGCTATTTACATAATGATGATAGAAACTGATACAAGTATTTACAGATGATGTAAACTTAAATTGATCAAACGATCCGTACATCAAAGAGATCAAAATAGCATAACGTACAAAATTCTAATCTTAAAGCAAACACAGCATATTCTACTTAAATCAAATTCGGATTGCCAAATTCGAAGCTGGAATAAGATGCAATGCAAACTCTAAAATGAAAATAAACAGGAAATATAAAACTTATTAGGAGTGGCAACAACTATCAAAAGGATAACTTGAAGAAAAAAAGAAGCCAAATCGCCAATTTTCGTATCATTTTTATGTCTTATAAATCCGTTCCTCTACTGTGAAGCATGGACATCGGAATTTGAAATTCCTGGGAGAAGGGTGGACAGCACTCAGCCTCTTAATCAACACACTTCTTGGTAAGATGGCATAAGCAGCAGTTGTACAAGAAACGGTATGAACAACTGCTGCTTAGCCAATATTTATACTGGATATAATCAAAATCCTTCTAACCCCGGATTTTGATTAACTGCTATATAAATTATCAAACTTTCAAAACGTTATTGAAATGCGCATTCTTTAAAAAAGCTTAGTACCATGACTGTAATTGCAAACAAAGAATCTTATTTTCTTTTTCAGTACTACCTTAGTTTTCTAACATATCTTAAAAGCTTACTTATGTTGAAAATGCCGACCAATCAAATTGAATAACAGTATGCGTGATTTTTCAAATATCTTGAAGTGAAGATAATTGGATGATATGCTATTGGATAAATCGATGAATATGACAATTGTTTTAAAGTAAATAAATTTCATTTCTAAAATAAACGTCTCTATTTAAATTTATGATAAGCCCCTCTAAATTTAGAAATAAACATATCTCTTAAATTTTGTAGATAAAAACATTTTGTGTGCATAAATGAATGCAAGAGAAACATTTCATCAGTTGATGCTTTTATATTATGTAGGCTGTATACAAATATAACTTTTCAGTGTTAACTTCCACTGAAATCAAAATATTTTCATACAATTTCGCTATTTTATTTTTAAAAAAATTTTCATTGAATTAGAAGTATATATCTACTTTCGATATTTGAGGAAATTTATTCTTATTCTACCTTTTTGAAGCATCTCATATATAAGATATAATATCCATTTAATATAGCAAATTTAACCTCTCTGTTTGTACAAGAACAAATGGGAACACTTTCTAATTTTTTCCTTTATTGAAAAAAAACAACTATGATATTTTCCCTCTTTTTTCATTGCTTAATTTTACCCCTAAAATGAAATCATACTCAAGCTTTATTATTAAACTATTCTTCAAAAGAAAATACGTAATTCCATAGTGAATATTTCCATACCTTTCTTTTCAGAATCCTTGAACTACCTTTCAAGTATTATTATTCCTAGATCATAATTTTTTAATTACATCAAGCAATTTAATTTTTATACCAGTTTTTTCCCAGTAAAATGACATAATTAGATTTAAGCCAATTAAATTCAAAATATTTTGAGTCATTATTTAAATTTATTGAGAACTAAGTTCGTCCATATTATTAAAATACCCCAATTAAAATATCAACATACAAAAAATAAAATTAATTTTTATCAAAATAAAAAGTGTTTGGAGAAATTTTCATTTTACTCTAAACTTGAATGTTAATAATCGATAATATTCAAGTCTATTTTTCCTTCAAAAATATCATTATTTTATATATATCATTATTTTTAATCTTGAAGGGACTTGCATATTTAGAATTAAACTTTCACGCAATTACACGGCAAATATTTTCTCACTTCATCATTCAACAAAACTTCGCAATGTGTTTTGAAATTTACTGCAACGAAAGTAGTCACTAGCTATATCGCATTACATATTTTCGGTCGAAAAAATGGTAGAAAATAAAATAAACAATCTTTTTACTCATAGTTGATTTGAATAACACTCAATTTTTTTGAATGAGTCGGGGAATATTTTTCAGATGAAACTTTGAAGAGTAGTACAATGGAATGATTGATGGACTGGAATAATAGTGAATCATAAAATGATACGTCATGTTTAGCGTTTAAACAGACGAAAATTAAAGTTTTTTAAAAATCACTTTTATATGAAGTATACAAAATATTAACACCCTCAGATTGTTTTTTCTAGATAAATTTTCAGAAACTGTCAAATAACTTATACATTTTTTAGAAAAATGAATATATGTTTTTGGAAACGAAGCAGGTTTAGAATCAAGTCATTTTACGTTTAGTTTTAAGTATAGAGAAAATGAGGAGGAGGGGAAGGGAGAGGGGAATGTGTATAAATTGTTTATCAATTTAATTATGTGAATAATTATTGAATAAAACTGACTTAGTAATAAAAGGAAAAAAATCCACTAGAGTAAAAGTAAATTTTATTCAATAATACAAAACATTAATGTTAGTTTCAGTATCTTGAGAACATCACTTTTCGACGATTCTATCTCACTAAGGAGTGAGATACGGAATGATTTGCGCATTTTCGGGACTTTTATTTACTATCAAATGTAAACATCTTCTCCTTTAATCTTTCCTTACACCCGTATTTTGTCCAATTAAACTCATCCAAACGCATGCGCAAAGGCGCGGGAGGTTTGTAATCCATTGGCAGACAATATTTTTGTTGCCACTCCTAATAAGTTTTATATTTCCTATTAATCTTCACTTCATAGTTTACATTGCATTTTATTCCAAGTTAGAATCTGGCAATTCGGTTTTGATTCAAGTAAAATATTCTGTGTTTGCTTTAAGAATACAATTTTGTACGTTATGTTATTCAACTCTTTGAAGTACGGATCGTTTGATCAATTTCAGTCTACATCATCTGTAAATACTCTGATCAGTTTCTATCATCATTATGTAAATAGCCTCATGAAATTCTCTGCTGTGAAATAACTTTGATCTTTAAAAGTAAATTGATTTAAAAAAGAAAGTAGAGTTCTGAGCCATACAAAATTTGTTCAATTCTCTTGTGTTTCGGATTTTTTCAGAATCATAACTGAATTCATCTTGTCAATAACTCAATGATCATATATGACTCATCTTTCACTTTAATATATTAGAAAAGGGTATAAAAAAACTACATAGGTATACAAACCTAACAAATATTGCTTTTTTAATGCCTATTTGGTCCTTTAGTCCTCACACACATACGTATCTATAAAAACCACGTCAAAATTTTTCACAAATAAATAAATTGAAAAAAATACATATTTAATTCATAAAATATGTTTATGCATCCAATATACATCGCATTTCAAATACATATCGGTTTTTTTTCTTCTGTTTTCTACTGTACATTCATTATATTTATTAATTTTTTCGAAAATGTAATTTATCTTACTAGATAATTACGTCACAGTTAAATCACACATTTCCACTTTTCTAAAAATCAAATCATTCCAAAGTCATTTAAAACCAATTTAATTTATAACTCAACAATTTTAATAATAATCTCAATAACTTTTTGGTAAAATGTATTTTTAATAATTTCGAATAATGAAAAAAATAAGCATTCAGAATGATAGAAAATTAACTTCTTTTAGAATTTTATTTTCAAATGTGATTGTACTGTTGCAATACAATTGTAAGTGTATTTCAAATTTTGGTTTTAATTTAACGTAAAAAACGTTTCTACATTTTAAATTTGGTTTTCTGATACTTGTGTATCAGCCACATATCAGCAATTAATACCAAAGTTCATGCACTGTCTCCTTTGTAACTATTGTGTTCCAACGACGTGTGGTTAATAGCACACAAGTACTGGTTTTTCTTACGACGCTATGAAACACGCACCTCGTATGTGCTAGATTTTGTGAATAAAAATTTAAGCATTTGTAATATCGTTCACAGTCTTGCCAACCTGAATAAAATTTTATGTCGGAATGGGCAAGAAGATAATAAATCTATTAGAGAGGAAATTTTGGAGTGACCACGTCAGTTAGATTTTATAAATATAGTAATGCAGGCCCCAAACTTGAAATTAGTGTCTTCCTTTAAAGGTGTTTATCATAATTCATTTTTTTCTTTTTTAATTAATCAATATTGTCACACAGTAAGCCATGTGGTCCAAATTACGTCACCCTTACATCATCTCTTGCGCTATTGACTTGATGCAATAACCTTGAATAAGGTTCTAATGAATTAACAAGTAAATGAAATATTTATTAAAAAATACTTAAGTGTTCAACACCATTAATCGATGTTTGTCGTAATAAAATGCTATATTTAGAGCGTAAGGGCAGTTTATTTCATGGAACGATTCCTCTTAAAAAATGAGGACTTGATATTCTTGATGATTTAATTGCCTATTTCTTCCATAGTTCTTTCAAACTGAATTTACTTTCATAATTTTTTACATCATAAGTAAGAGACTGGTCACTAACTAAATTAATCACAATTTTTGCATTTTTACTTTCTTGTATATGGAGTATGCAAAGATAAACTATTTTAATCAACAAAGAATTCACATTCCAGGTAAAGACACATTTTTGGCATGTGGTTAATAATGCACAGATATTGATTGATTTTCTTTACGAAGCATACATTTCTCTTAAGATGGACTTAAATAATTTGAAACTAAAAATCTGAAAATTCGTGACATTCACAGCCTTGGTCAAGCCCTTGGGAAGATATATGAGAATCTCTGAGCATAATCTCACAAACCGCATCCCCCCCAGAGCATTATGCTATTATTATTTTTTGAAATTTTCAAGAATTTATCGCGAACCCTGTTTTTATATTTTTGAAAAAAATTTCAATTTTATTTCATTTCTGGTTTCCAATTAGCTCTACGTAGATTAGAAAAGTAATTGCTAATATATTAGTTTTTAAATGACAAATCAGATATCTGTTGTGATGCGATATTTTTCTATATTATTTTTTTACTATCACAAATCAATGTGCTCAAAACATTTCTGACTAAAATCATTCCAAAATTAGCATAATATATGAATATTACTGTAGATGTCGCACCCGTGGAATCCGAGAAAGACGTCATATAGATCAAAACTATAACTTTTGTTATTACTCGCATGGCAACATGACGATTGTAAAGGAAATTTCGTTCTAAATAAATATGGAGTCGTTCTATGTTACGTCTTTGTACGTTTTGTATATGGTTATCAGAAATTGTTAAAAGTTTTATATACAGCAGCACGCAATATTCTGGTACCGAAACTCGGGATTTTTAGATGGATCATCAGCCTTAAGTTCCTTGGTTCGGTCCCGAGTTTCGGCATCCGATTATTGTGTGCTGCTATGTATAAAACTTATAATAATTTCTGATAATCATATACAACACGCTCTAAGACGTAACATATAATGGCTCCATATTTATTTGCAACGAAATTTCCTTTACAATCACCATGTTGCCATGTGAGTAATAACAAAAGTTATAGTTTTGATCTGTATGGCGTCATTCTCGGATATTTCGGGTTTAAAATTTAGAATTAATTTAATAATTATAAGGAATTTGATTTCATTTAACTAGGCCGACCGTAAAAATTTAAAAAAAGAAAGAAAATAATAATAATCAATGTCGTGTGATTTATTAATACTATTGCTAAAAAAAGTAAACATAGGTTTAACGAATTTTTTAATGGTTGAAAATATTGCTATGAAGAATTTACACGACTGTAATGAATAGAATGCTTTCTATGAAATCATTCTGGCTAACTTTGATAAAAAAAAGAATTTAAAAAACGTGTTTTGAGAAAAAGGCAAAAAATTCTTATCTTACTCTTGTAAGGACTACTTGGTCTACTCCATGTTGACCCGCCCACCCGAAAAGGTGTAAGACTTTGAAGGTCGCAGAGGAGAGAACCATTATTTATTAATTAAAAGGTTTACAGTCATCGTCAGAATATGGGTGATAAATAAGGGTGTACATTATAGTTCATTTGCTTAAAATAAAATACGTAAATTAAATAGTTAGCAAATCAATTCTAAGTTCAGGAGATTAAGTTGAAATATACAAATAGAAAGCATTAACACACATAAGTATAAGTCACACTAATCTAGCGGCAACTGTGGTTGAGTCCCGTTGTTGTTGCTGATCCCATTGGTCTAAACCTCTAGACCAAGTCCAAAAGATCGTGTCGCACCAAAAGGTCAAAAACACTCTCGCTCTCATCCGACAGTTGCCTCACGGAGGCACCGATACAAGAAATAACGTGAGAGGGAGAGGCAATAGTCAAGCAAGGGCAAGTAGAAAAGGTCCTGTTAGGACCGTCGAAGACCAGACTTCTAATGTGGCCCGACCTTAACCTAGCTAATGTAGATTGGTCAAATCTTGAGCGGCTGTTCTGCAAAGATAAACCAGGGAACTCTGTGACGTACCAATCGTGTTCAGGAGGAATCCTACAAATTCATTTTACTTTGTCAATAAACATGGAATGAATCTATGAGACTTTTAAAACAGATGATAGAGGAGTAGAGAGTTTACTACCTACCATGGCAAGTCGATCAGCGACATCATTGCCGTGGATACCAACATGAGAGGGAATCCGTTACAAGCACATAAAGCCTACCTGGGACAACGCAGCCAATTTGGCAACGTTGTCCTCAGAACCATCACCGACCACGGTACGATCCTTCCCGTTGAAAGTACATCCCGTCATCGATGAGAGGAGCCGATCCCCCCCCCCCCTGTTAATGTACCCTTCAGGGTGAAGATATACAACCACCATGCCGGAAGCATCTCATCCTCATTTCGAGGTGCCCCAGTGAGAGGAGACATATAGGCATAAAAAAAATGTCATGATGTCCAAAGGAGGGAACACATAAATATAGTTGGTATAGTAATATAGTACTATAGTAGACATAGACATATAGTAATATCAAACAATGTACCAAAATCTAAAATCACATATCTATCCCATTATATAAAGAGAAAAACAGATGAATGACACAAATACAATGTGAAAATACAAAGCAGACCTAGAGAATAAGAACTCATGTTAGATTCACTGTTAACTCTTTACCGTATATGGGCCCATATATAATATTGCAGTTTTGATTCAATTTTATTTCCAAATTAAGTATT
>JAOUZG010016999.1:4951087-4962278 GCA_026289955.1 Argiope argentata | reverse complement strand
TGTCTATGATTTTATGACATTTCGAAATAACCTCACTTTTGTGCAAGAGGGTGAAAAAGCAGAATTGAAGTGCGAGTGTTTCATTTTCAAAACATGATAACAGAGTAAAACGTAAGTACTTTTTGATAAAAAAAAAATTTTTTTTTCATGGAGTCCATATATTTATTTTTCTCGACGGACGATAATTTTTCCGCTTTTCAGTTGTAATGGTTTTTGTCTCAGTGCATACGAGCCCATATATGGTTACATAAAAAAAACACCCCAAAATATAAAACCTTTTCATTATTTTTCTTTTAATATGTCTTATTGATAATTAAATTAAGCTATTTCCACCGTGAAACAATTTTTTTAACGCTTTATTAATTCATGCAGTAAAGGGTTAGAGATTAATTCCTAAACTTTCAAACACACAGATAATACAATTCTGCAATCAATGAAATGCTTCTTATTTTATTAGATTAAAATTGAAAAATCAATTTTTTGAAGGTACAAATGTTCTCTTAACATATTTCTATTATATTTCTCTCAGCAAGTATTTGTTTTTGGATTATAACACTTCGATTTCGAGATCCAACATCTCCAGAGCATTGCAAAATCGAATTAATCCCAGAGAATCCAGCTTCACACTCTGTGATGTGGAAATTTGTAGAAGGGAGATAAATGCTGGCTCGGAAATTGTCCATAGTCGGATCAAAACGATCTTTACATAATCAAAACTAACGCGTCGAACTATCTTCTAACGTGAATATTTATAGTTTACTAGTGATACACTTATTGAAAGATATAATGAGTGGTTCATACTTTTGAAGCAGAAATGTTCCTTATCCCAATTTTTCCGAATCCATGCACATCCTCTCCCATCTTCACCCTGAACCAGCCCCAAAATAAACCTGTCAATATTTGAAAACAGCTATTTTTATCATATGGAAAAGGGCGAGAAAGAGCTTCACAGATGGGGAAAGCACTGGAAAATACTGAAATAGACTCTTAGGTGAAATAACTGGACTTCCTGAATTTCAGTTTGGAATACTGATTGGTAGAAAGGGGATGTTATGGCGAAACACAGATGTTTAAGTCATATTAAATTTTAAAAACAAAGCTGTTATTTCTTTTTTCAAATTTTAAAATAATAGAAATAGATGCATGACTAATATCTTTAATCTTTTGCAACTTTTTTTCATTTGAAAATTTTTAATATTAATGGCTATATTCTATTGAAAGTAAACGTGCGGATAAACAATTAAAGGACTGTTAAAAGCTTTAATAAATAAATAAATAAATAATGTAGCTGCCTTTGGAGTCCAACTTATTAACTGTTTGGGTTGTCCAATATGTCAATGTATATTTTTTAAAATTTCACCTTGTTGTTTTATAAGACCGAAACATATTGATTTAATTGAATAAACCAGAGCAAATTGTAATTCATTCAGATTTAAAAGTGTATATGCAACGAAATAAGGAAAAAGGAAATGTCCAAGGTAGGCATTTTTTTAGCCTTATTTTTAACACTGGCAAACCTACACGAATAAAAGTTTTGGCGGATGAATTTGAACCAATGTGAACCAAACGCAGAGCCGAGTCGCCAAGTTAAGCGAATGACAAAGCAGTCGACAGAATTCTACATTATATGGCTATTTTTCGTCAAATTTCTTTTCAAATTTCCTTCGTCAGATATTTTTAAAAAAGTTTTAATGTGATACAAAAACAGTTTTTGTTAGAAAATAATTTTAGAAAATATAGTAATCAATTCCCTTAAGTAAGTCTTTGTGATCATCTATCTAGAAATGGTTGAGTCTATTTTCACGCCGAATTAAACTTCGTTGAATGTATATGTATTTCTGGATTTCATTTACAAATTCTTTCCTCCAAGTGAATAGAGTTTCTGGTGAGTCTTATCTATAGCATTTAGCATTTCTAGTGATATTTTTCAATGTCATTAATTGGCGAAGTGTTCAATCAATAGCAGCTATAGCAACGATTAATGAAATGATCTAAAACGTTCGTATAGCAATTTGTTTACATTTGACTGCTGCCATTCGACAATACGTAAAAAAGGTGATTCTTGGCCACATACGTTAACATTTTACATATATAAATATATTTGAATTACAAGCCCAAAGTTGTAAAAATGATTCATAGACAGCCTATATAATACTGGCAATAATTTTACCAAATTTCATCTATTTATTACGTTTTTGAGTTAACGTGCTTAAAGATAGAAACTAACGTTTTTCCTTTTCATTTAAAATGGTTGGTCCAAAATATGTAGAATCATCGAAATCTTTATATGAATTTCCTGACTATATCAATGCTTCCTTTTTCCACACATAAAAAAGTTATAAAAAAACACGTTAAACAGAAAGAAGGCACACGCAAAATGAACAAGTTCTAAAATAAAACTCACAAATTCATGGGCGCTGCCAAGTCCAAAAAAATTAAACAATTAGTCACAAAGGTCTTGAGAACGTGTTCCGTTTTTAACATTCTATTTTGTAGTGATTGTCGTAGTACATTGCTCACGCTATTCCAGAAACAGTTGTTTGGATCCTTAAGAATTCTAATTTTAATGCTTCATCGTGGGCAGTAAAATGAATATCATTAATTCGTCTTTGAAGTTCATGTAGATGTCAATTTTTCAATCATTTGATTCTTTTATTTTTGCCTTTGGTATAATAAAAGAATAAAACATTATTATTAAAAATATTTCTAGTAAATGGCAAAAGGATTTTTTAAATACTTTTCAATTTTTTTGAGTTAATTTTATACATTTTTTATTATAATTCTATTATTAAATTTTTAGATTCGAAAATAAATTCAGTTATAAATATTGATAACTTTAGGATGTTTAAGTTTCAAAAAGCGTTAAAATAGTTTGATTCTTTTATTATTTTCAAAATGAAACGATTAAAAAATTCAGTATGTAACAAATGAATACTTTTCCTGTGTTTTAGTTCCAAGTAAATAAAAGTTAACATAAACAAGTTATATAAAAAAAAATTAAATCAATTCCTACTTAGGTCAAAAAAGAAATTTTTTGTCTTAGTTAATTTTTATTAAATAACTGCAGTTAATATAAATACGTATACACATATGATAGAATAACATTAAAATAGAATATGGCAAAATAGGAAGTGAATTCCTTTGCAAAATTCCATTCTCCTTCTCGACACGTAGCTCAGTCTTAAGGTTAGGTAAGAAAAGTAACTAACAATTGATGACAAAGATTTTGAGGAGAGAAATCGGAATTGAACCTTAACCTTAAAATTTCTTCCATTTCATTTTTTTAGAAAAATTTTTCATTCTAACCGCTAAGCCACAACTGCTGATTGACTTTTGGAAATCATTTGAATAAAACGCATATTTAAAGCTAAAATTTTCAAAAAATGATCAAAATATTATTTATTTTTGCAAGAAGTGAACTCTCATTCTTCACCTTCACGTGAAAAATACTGAAATCCTTTCATTTTAACAATTGCGCTGTTGCCTGTTCATTTCAATTTTCATTACAAACTGCTGAAACTTTAATTAAAGTATTAAAAATCAATTAAATTTAGTTAATTACTTAATATTTGAAAAAACTGTATTAACATCAAATGCCATCCACTACAAGTTTTAAAAAATGTATTTGAACTCGAGTGGATGAATAAAAAGCATTTTATTAACAATTGAAAATTTGAACAAGGTGTATATATAGGGTGACTGTGAATTACTTGTAGGAATTGAATAAATAATAGGGTAATGAACATTTATATTTTCATTTCTTTTACACATAATATAATCAGTAACATGTATTAAAAAAGGAAAAATCATCCTTTTTTCATTAATATTTTAACTATTAATTATTAAATTCATTAATAATTTTCATTTATATTTTTTATAACTGTTATGCATAATATAGTCAGTAACATATTAAAATAAGGAAAAAGAATCCTTTTTTTATTATAATTTTAATGCCATTAATATTTTAATTATTAATTATTAATTTAATTAATAATTTTCATTTATATTTTCATAGCTCTTACACATAACATAATCAGTAACATATAAAAATAAGAAAAAGCATCCTTTTTTTTTTCTTTTTTTTTCATAAACAAGCAAAAGCTACTCTTGAACAAAGGTTTCTCCCGTGATCCTCCTTTCGTTAAAATGATAAATATCATATCTGTTGTCAAGTGCCTGAATTTCGAAGTTTTTTCTTTTAAATGGGGTTTAATGCAACCCTGATGCACTGTTTAAGTTCATTGACATTTTCAGCAAATGGGGTCTTATAAATAAGCGTAACTCAATAAAAAGAAATCAGAGATAAGATCCTGGATCTTGTTTCTCATTTGATGAATGGTAAATCAGTATTACCAGCAAATCCAATCCAGTATGGAAACTCCTTTTTTACATTGGCAACAAGCATCCACTTCTCAAAGGAATGGGATCTCCTGTTGAATGATAAAATTTGCGCTAACTTCATGTAGCTGAGGAAAGTGCCATATTTCTTACATGTCCAGATAACTGCCACTTTTGAACGATGCTAAAATACAAATATCCAAAATTCGATCATTTATTTATAATAAAACTTGTATTTTACATTTTGTTTAATATTTGAATTATTATTATTTTGAAACGCAGTTAGTAATAGGGAACTATTAATGACATATTTTAAACAATATTTTTTTTCTGAGTTTGGTATCAAAACATGAAGTAAATACGCTAGTAATTAGTCGCCTTTTAACGTTGGCATGAGGGACATCAAAGCCCTAAGTGATTTCTATTACGTCACGGAAATTGAACGTAGATGGAGGGGGGATTTAGTTTTAGCAATATTAAGGTCCTCAATATAAATAATAAAACTAATTAAATTTTGTATGCATTCTTTTATTATTGCTTCTCTATGAAGTAAAAAACTTATTCATCAAAAATTTAGAAGTAAAAATAAAATCTGGAACTGATTAGAAGTACTCTGAATAAATTGAAACTTTAATATTTTCATTATTAAAAAATCATATTTATCATATTTATTATATTTATATATTTTTTAAAAAATTTCAATTGATGTTTTGAATTTTTTTAAAAAATTATGCTATGAACAGTAAAGTTTAGTATAGTTATATTAACGTTTCATTTTAAAACAACACTAGGGCTATTTTTGGGATGGACCTTGTAATTTTGAACCGTGGTCAGATGACGAGGACGACACCTGAGCTGGCACTTCGATAGCAATATGAGACAATTCCATTTATTTTCAAGGGGAAAAAAGTTTTATTAAGGGGGTAAATTAAGCATTATTGAGACAGACAATCCTTTTTTACATTTGAGGATAACTTAAATATTAACTGGAAAAACGCAAAAGAAACAACGGAAGTGGCAACATTTCAAATCTAATTAATGTTTCAAAATACATCTAATAAGCCCATCAATTATAAAAGAATGAGTTAAAAGGTATAATTTCAAATAAGAAATTTTGGAAAGCCTTACAGAAAGAAAAGAAACCGATATTTAAAATTTAATCACTATTGCCCTAGCTGTCGATTATGGACGCAAATGATAGATATAATAAAGGTTCTAAGGTATATGGTTTAGGATTTGAAATAGGAAACGTTTTCAATAGCTGAATGTATTAAAAAGTGAAAACGCCCAACGTGGGGCTCGAACCCACGACCCCGAGATTAAGAGTCTCGTGCTCTACCGACTGAGCTAGCCGGGCACGCTAAGTTTTAAAAATTTTTCTTAATATACATGAACATGTCTTTAACAAGAATATTGGTATTCATTTTTGTTAAATAAAATGATTAAATTAATTTTAATTTAATTTAATTATTTAAGTACTGATTGCTGTTTTCATTTAAAAGAAATATAATCTACTTTTTAAGTAAATGCTTTGTTTATATTTGAAATGATGCAAAATATTGAATGCATTTGTTTCTGCAAAATTTTTTGTCATTATAGTTAAGCATGCATTTTTATAAAACTAAAAAAAAAAAGTTATAACATTAGCTTTCCCCCTTCCCCCCAAAAAACGGATTTTTTAAAAAAAGTATTAAATAGCCTGAAAGTTATTTTTTACATACAATAAAAATTATGAAAATGTTTTTTTAAAAAAAATGGTTATTTATAAATAAAAAGGGAGAAAAAAAATTATATCGGCTACTTGGATTCATACAGTAGCGTTACGAATGGGAGGCGAGGGATTGATAGACTCACTTTTAGGGCTTACCATAAAGTCAAAATAATGACGCAATTATGTCACTGAGAAATATCATGGAGATCAAAAAACGCCATTCACCCTGGCTACGCCATTGAATTGATTAAATCCATTTCGATACAAGCATTATTAGTAAATGTTTTTTACAAGAAATAAAAACGAATAAAAATGTTCATCAAGTCAATTTTCTATGAATATCATTCAATAAAATTTAGTTTTATACCATTTAGTCGACCGATCATTTTCGAACACAGATTAAAAGTAAATTTCGTTGTTGAAATAAAGGATAAATTTGAGGGGGGGGGGAGATACACAAGGTTTATCAATAAATTATTTTATATATTAAACGTAACGCGATAACTTTGATTCAAAATATGTTCTTATTCGATTCAATAATCTTCTAATGAAACATTCAAAACTATTTATGTTACAGAATAATAGTCAGACTTGCTGACTAGTTAGTTTGTCATAGATATTGATTATATTCACTTTCAATTAAATCTTCTGGACAGTTTCATATCCATGACCCCACCAATAAACAATTTTTAAATATTAATATCTTATATACATTCATCCTTTAAGCAGCAAATGATGAATTTTTGGAGCAAAAGAATGTTCAACTGCATCTACTAAGTAGGAAGGATATGTCTTGTTACGAATTTGTACTGTTGCTCAAAGAGCAATTAGTTTCTGTTAAGAAATACAGTTCTACAGGTAGATTTGGTGGATGCTGAATAGATGCCAATTCACTGGCTGTGGCCTTTGTTAAAACTTGGTAACTTTCATAGAAAAATTGGTTCATGAAATAGATACCGAATGCATGGAAAATTCTAGCGTCATTTGTCGAGAAGCTACCCCATATTCAGAGGGTAGCTACAAATTATTCTTTGTCTCTTTCTCGCCAATTTTGAAACGCAGCCAAAAGCAAGAAAGAAGTAAAGCACTCATTATAAATAATAAATTACAATATTGTAATTTTGTTAGATCATTTCTCTAGGAATGGTGTGTATTGTCCTGTTTTACATGGATTCCTATAAAAAAATTGCATCGCTTAACGAGTGTCCTACATTACGAGTAAAATTGGAAAACAAATTATGCTCCTTAATCCAGGTTCCACTGCATATTAATAAGCAAATTGAAACTATATTCAATTTCACTATATTCAAACAATTAAATTTATAATACTTAATTCTAAATAATTAAGCAATATATTGTTTCCAATGGATTCTAGCGCATGCATTAATATGGGTTTAATTTGGCAAAATAGGGGTGAGAGGAAGATGAAAGGAAGAGATATTTATATTTAGCAATACGTTAATTCCGGAAATTCACACATCCTTCCGCGTCTCATCCCTTTGTGAGATAGAATCGTCGAAAAGTAGTCGTCTCAGGATATTGAAACAAACAGTAACATTGTCGAACTTTTACGATCGCATTATAGTTCGTAGGATTGAATAATTGATATAAAAGAAGTTGCGTAAGAACATATTGGATTGTGCTGAATTTACATTAACTTTATGAGCACTTATAAATGCTACGCAGAAGGGCGAAAAGTACACTACGCATGGACACGGCAGCCACATTGAACATGATTTGAATGTGCAAAATAAAAGGTAATTTTATATCCGTATTGATTTGCATTTGTTAACACTCTATTTTCTATTACACAGCACCACATATTCCGCTAATGGTAACTTTTGAAACTTTTTTTTTTTTTTTTTTTTTTTGCGGAATCCTTTGTTTTCCGTCTTGTTTTGTTCCCACAAAATGTGGCGTCATTCTCGCAAATAGATCGCGCTACAGAACACTGTGAGCACTGTCAGTTTAATGATGGTCACCCTATATATTTGAAAATCGGATAGAAATTTACCATTTTAGCTGAAAAGATAATCAAATTTCCCCTGTCTAAATTATTGCGTTTTTAAGTTAGCATGCTGACAAAAAAGACCCACCAAAGAGCCACAAATATAGAGCTTCCGAAAGTACATTCACAATACTTCCTACCTCTCAAGTATATCAGTTATATATAAAAAAGGCCCAGTAAAAAATTAACTATTTTGATCACATTTTGCATAGTATCATTTTAAAAAATCAAAAATTACTTATCAAAAGTCTTTAAAAAATAAAAGGAAATGATTTCAAAATACATCTGAAATCCCAATAAATATGTATTATTTATAAAAACATTACAAAACAGCAAAATCGATTAGTGAAGCATAAAATATCCACATAATTGGATTCTGGACTTATATAATTGCTTTAAACATTTCACAAAAAGTTAATTTTTTGAAAGCATATTCAACACATCACTGTAATAACTTATTTATCAAGCGTTTACATCGGCCCTTAAGATATACCAAGAATAAAATTAAATGAAAAGGGAAATCCTTTTAATAAAGTCTAAAATTCTGACAAGGCTTTTTTTTTTTTTTTATAATTCCAACCAATCGATTTCTTTAAAAAGAAAAATGGGTTCCAAACATTGCATCGAAATCCTCTTTTCCGGATTTCTTTTTTAATGTTTTTTTATCGGCCATGAATTTATAGGGTCTTCCTGGTTATTTTACAAAACGCTGCTGAAGCTTTTTTTTTCTGGTGTTTTATTGAAGACCTTATATAGGAAGAAAAAGAGTATGCAAATCAAAGGAAACGGAAGATCAGTTTCAATAACCTATATATATTTTTTTATCCGCGAATATTCTTTCACACTATTCAATGATTCTGACTCTTCATGTTTCCGTGCAGGGGAAAAAAATATTTGTATATGTGTCAAATGGGATGTTAAAAACATTATCTATCTAAGAACATTGCTATAATTTTAAAATTTGAATATAGCAATAAACAAAATTTGTGTAATCTAACATACAAAAACAAATAATGTTTATGCTAATATCTCATCTTAACTAATTATGATATATCAGACCTTCAATTGTGTTCATTCAATTTATAAATACAGTCAAATTTAGCAGCAGTAAAGCAATGCCAGTTTTAACTAGTGCTGTATAACAATTTACAAAATAACGGTATCTTATTACATCTTTATTTGCGTTAGTACATGCGCATTTTTCATATTGATTAATACATTTGAAACACTTGACGTATATTATTTTGCATTCTTATTTTGATCTTGTGGTGAATGCTATCCATATTATATACCAGCCAACATCTCTCGGACCGAAGTGCACTTTTGGCCCAACGGATTTGGTACTGGACAACCAACCGAAAGGTACGGAGTTCGGGCCTACCGCAATCAACACTACAATCGCTTTCCAAAATCACCCTAAAATCTATTGAAAGATACCATATACAATCAATAGTGAGATAGATTCATTCATAGTCAAATTATTGTTTAAAAATTAAATAAATGTTTTTGAAATGCTGTTATTAGAAAAGTACAGGCTAATCTTACTTAGCGAGCAACCCTCTCTAATTGCACTTCAAAGCAAAGCAAAATGTAATAAAGTGACTAGCTTAATGAGCGATGTTGCGCAAAACGAGTGACGAGGAGATACTGGATTGACCTGTATCAATCTATGCTGAGAGCTTTTGTTAAAAGAACTCTTTTATCTACATGGAAGAAGTTTCAAACGGTTAATATTGTCGAATGCGACTACAAAAGGTTTAAGTAAGTGTTTGCTGTGCCTTGATTGACGAGATTGTATTTTTGTTCAAGAATACGATTTAGAAGTGATAGCATTCATATCGATGAGCTGGTGGATGAACATAGCCAGAGCTACCGTCGAAGAACTTTTGGAGCTGCATTTATGGTCACGAAAATAAATAAATAAAAAATTGCGGCTGAGATTTGGTTAGGAAAGGATGAAATAATGGATGCATTAGATAACAATTTTCTGGAAATGTGAGGAATCATTACACGAATGTTGAGAAGCATCATGTCGATAAGACAGTAGCTGTGCTCACTACAAATTCACTTTTCGGTAATGCTTTGTCTCATTTCTGCCAAATTTTGAAGTGCTGCCTAAGACAAATATCTTTAGACATTTTTTTTTTGTGTAAAAAAGCATGCATTATAAATAAAAAAAAATCTTTGTTTTAAATTTGTTCGCAAGACATTTTTTTTTCCTTCCAGAACATTGTCCTATTTTGCCTTGATTTCTTTTTTAAAAAGTGTTTTGCAAGTGCAAGTGTTCCAAATTGCGGTTAAGTTTCGTGCGTGAACTATTTTCATTGAACGACGTTCCGCTGGAAAAAGTCTATGCTGGAGAAAATTTCCAATGCACTTACCAACTTTATCTCAAATCAAATTGAAAATATAGTTTAAATAGGTAATTCAAAACTGAAAGGAGCACAGAAAAACTTCAATTTATTCAAAAATTAAGAAAGAGTCATTCTTAAAATGAATATAACAGCCAAAAACGATTTTGAAGTTCAAAAAGCAGTGAAAATACATTTTTAGAATTCTACAGTTTTAATAAATTGTGCATAATAAATAAGCAGTCAGTAATTTTAAAAAATAAAATTATATTATTTATAAATATTGAAACTAATTTTAAAAATAAAAAATTTAATTATTTTTATTAAAGATATACAACAATCTTTTCAATACAATTATTATACAATAAAACTTCAAAATAAATAGTACTCCTGATCTCAAATATATTCAAATATTTGTAGAAAACAGATTTTCTAATTGCTTTCTATACATATAAATACACATCGTGGGTTCATGTTAAAAAATATAACACCATTTTTTAAATCGAATTTAAATATAGGTGATATTTTAGAATTAAAGCTAAATTTTTAATTTTTTTAAAAAAGTCGAATTTCAGCCATTTTAATTAATTCGACCAAATTTCGATATAAAATCTTAACTGCAGAACATTTGCATTTGAATTTTTTTGTTATATCTGTCTTTGTAAGATATAATTATATAATTTGAAGAGTTTTTTTGAAACTCTAAAAAAAATTATTTATTACATTCTTGTAAGAACAAAAATTACTACCTGCATTACTTCATAAAGTTTATATATATATATA
>JAOUZG010016999.1:4926654-4950987 GCA_026289955.1 Argiope argentata | reverse complement strand
ATATATATATATAATTTCTGATAATAAATTACGTTATTAGCCTTGAATTTCAAACCCTTCTGATTGTTTAGTGAAATATTTAATCACGTACTTTTCTTTCATTGTGGGAAATTGTGAAAGAAGAATTCTGTTGAATATCTGTACATTTAAGAGACAAAAAAAAAAAAAAAAAAAATGAAGTTACAATACTCCTAAATTCAGAAAAATAAATGAACCGAATATTTAATTTTTAATAGCGTTATAATTATATGAAACTGATTTGCCTCCAGTCCAGCGGGTCACCATAGGCTAGTATTTTAATAGACAAATTAATAATAATATGAAAATTTGATAGGAGTTATTGAAAATTAAAAACTCAATGGGAGAAGGAGTAAAGGGAAATACTGAACAAGTTTAGAAAATATTAGAATCATAATTGTTATTTGATGGTAATGTAAAACGCTAAAAATATTATTAATGAAAAGGGAGGAGAAAAAAACCTTCCTATAATGATGTTTATTCTCAGAAATAAAAGCAAATTTTGATTTGAAATAAAACTTTATATATATTGAACAAATTTCCTTTTTAAAATTGTAGAAGGTTTTCAGGCAAAGAAAAAAGAAAATCAGCAGAATGTATTAGAAAAAAGGAAACCCGCAGCCGGCAGGATTCGAACCTGCGCGGGCAGAGCCCAATGGATTTCAAGTCCATCGCCTTAACCACTCGGCCACGACTGCTCAAAATATTGATATAAATATATTTTAATAATCCAAATTATAGAATACTTAAATCGATTTTAAAATTAAGTTAAGAGGTGAGAGGATAAAATTATCACAAAATAAAGCTACTCATTAGAAATTCATTTTTTAATCTGATAACGCTACCTTCTTATAATAATTGTGCATTGAGCCTTTATTTAGAACTGAAATGCTGGATACATTTTTAAATGGAAATTATTAGTTTCTTTGAAGTTATTATTAAAATCAATAGCATGAAACTGTGATTGTGTTTTTAAAATTTGAGCTACTATCAAAAGTAAGATTTTTCTGAATATTATTAATTTATTAAAAAGAAAGAAGTTTCATAAATAGTACGGGTCATCCTAGAAAATTACTATAGCAATCATCCGAAATCTTGTTGCATTACGCACTTTTATGTATATAATAGGGGGAAATTTTGTTATTAATTCTGTTAAAAATCAAAAAAACTAATTTTCTACCAAGAAGAAAAATTCTGAGAAATCAAAGTTTAATTATTCAAATATTTATTATTCTCAGAACCTACAAAATAGGATTTACCAATCAATTTAGCTGGGATTTTCCATAAAAATATTTTTTTAATGTGGCTTATATTTTATAATTTTTACGTAATGCTCAAAGCAGTTTTCAACCGAAAAATATAGTTCAATTAAACAATTCATTCATTTTCCTTAACATAATGTGATTATGATAGTTTCCTATGCTAGATGGCAGCACAACTCAATCAATAAATTTTTCAATTGGCAGTTTTAATTCGGAGTTTTCTCTCCTTTAATATTGTTTTGTGAGCTGAAAAAAGAGGGGGGGGGGGGAGAAAAGTTATCAAAATATCTAAAAACGGCGACGTAGGAAACAAACGATAGGATAATCTCTTCATAATTCTTCTTCCCTAAATTGTAATCAGATATCATTTGGGACATTTCGTCTTGAATTTTCCGAGGCTGCGTTGACTTTAGAAATTTTAACGCACTCTCATACAAAATTTTGTGTTTGTGCTTATTTTATTATATAATAAAATACTTTTGAAGTTTTTTTCTATTGTTTAGAGGATTAGAAACTACGTGTTGTTAATAGAACAGAGAATTAAGAAAAAACGAATAAAAAATTATTTATAGGAAAAGATACGACTTATGCGATGTACGCAGAATAATTACTTGCTTATTGAATTGAGCAGAAACAAAATCGTAAAACTGAAATTGAAAAAAATTGATTGCTTATCATATCCAAAAAATACAGACAAGAAATAATTGGTACATTCGTTTAAAGGTTTTCATTTATTTCAATTATAATTATATTAATTAAATATTCTTTATTGAAATATAATTGGAAGCAATTTATATTTTATTAATATCTCGGATGTAAAGCATTAAAAATCTTTTAAATATGAAACAGAATACCACATCATATCTAAATTTTCAAGGGAAAAAAGCTGAAAATAGATTTCTAGATTTCATTTTAGTAGCGCTGATTACCGATTGCTATGCCAAAAGGGAATTCTGGTTGATTTATGACGTCATTCGTATATGTTTGTCTTGGGGCTTTTTACTACGTAAATGTGTTGCCTCTTATAGTTCACATTTGTGTTATGCAAAATGAATTTTAAAAAAAGTTTCTGGCGCGTTTTTTTACACTATTTGTGGTTAGAAATTTATTTCTCACTATCTCTTTTTATATTCAATTCTAAAATAAAGTATTTAAATAACAAGATTAACGTCATAGGTAGCATTAAAGTATATATTAACTGGATCCGCTGATATATATATTTAACTGTCGCACACCGACGTATCGTAAATCTAAATCAAACACCAACCATAACAAATTTAAACGGTATATTTATAGACTCAAACAAATGTTTCATCTTTTTTTACTTTAAAGTGATTTTGACGTAAATAAATGTTATACATATTCAAAATGGAAGCAATTTCTTTTAATTTCTCATCTGTTTGTAGCGTCTGTTTCCCTATTGTAACGTACATTTTTATATTTCTTATTTGATAAATATTCTGTTGTTTAGATTGTAGATAATATTGATAAATACAAAGTAAATTTCATTTAGCTATATTATGTTACTGATTTTGCTCCATAAAAGGAGAGAATCATCTAATTTTATGAATTTAAGTATTGTAAGCCATAAATTTAAGCAGATTGATGAAAGGTTCCGTAAGCGGTGTTAATATTATTCAATTCTTTCTGGAATAAAACGAATAACAAGCATCTGTTTTGAAATATGATATGAAGGGGTGTAATTTTTTTTCATAATTATGTGCAAGATTATGTAAAACTTTAATAATCAGCAGCATGGAAAGAAAGTCAATCGAATGTTGAATGTTTTAGTTATTGTTTTATTTGTATCAAGAAGACAACCAAGAAAGATCAGGGGAAAAAAATAAAAAACAGTTCAGACTTTTTCTGATTAATATGTCAAAATTTGTTGATTTGAAGATGAAGTTTTCAGTCGTCAGTGTTGTACTTTGATTTAGTCTTAAGACCTTTAAAACATATAGATCCTTGATATATAATCATATTTTCCAGCATTAAGTAGGCTTGTAAAATATATTAATTTATTTCAAAACTGAAACATGCATAAATTAGAATTTATTTATGTATTTGTTTCTGTGTATTCCTTCTTATTTATGCAAAAGCTTGCAACTAATCTAAAAGATTTATTTTAGATTAGTAGAATTGTGATTACTGGTTAATAAAGTATTATTGTTTTATAAGTGTGTTGCTCATACTTTTATATATGAATGATGTCTAATAATACTCGGGATTTTATATAATATAAATGGATGCATCGTTCAAAAAAATAAATATTTAATTGTATGCATTCTAAAAATAAAAAAGAAATGTTAACAAAATAAAGTATATTTTTAATGTATAATGCCATTGCCTCAAATGTTTTTACTTATTTTTTAACACCTTTGAAAACTTATTTTGTTAAAATGAAAAGAAAAAAAATCTTATTTTTTAATACTTGTCTCTTTTTCTTCGTTTTTTGTAATTGAAAAGATTTCAAAACCCTTTAAGTACAGATTCATTGTACTGGGTTGACTGGCAGGTGCCATGATTAGGTATCATGTACTATGTAATTGAAGAATTATTTGGATATATGATGTTTATTCAATTATGTGTCGATTTGAAAGCAAAAAAAAGTAATCACTTCATTTATTTTTCTTTACCTTTAATTAGTTGTTGAAACAGGATCTTTATAACCAGTCAGTTCGCTTAGAGGCAGGAGCAATTTAAAAAATTATATATATATATATATATATATATATATGCTTTATGAATAAAACCAGACATCTTGGATTAGTAGAATGGTTTCTTTTTTTCCTACTATATATTCAAGGTTTGAATAAAATTGTCTTCATTGTCTTATGTAGCTTTATTGAAAATTTTCACTTGTCTTGACATTTTAATTGACACTTTTCTGTTAGTCAGGTGCAAGCAAAAATTGCAAAATTTTACATTATTTGGCGATTTTTCACTTGCGCCCTTATAACCCTAACCCTAAAGCACTTACGCCCTTATAACCCTAAATTTAATATAAATGTAAAAATTTTAAGAATATTAATAGTCTAGAAAATTAGTTATATTGTTAGTTAGTTAGTAGCCTGATTTACGAAAGTGATTTATTTTTAATATTACTGTGTTTGCTTGAAGGTCTAGATGATAATGACATTTGATTTTTTTAAAAATTTCACTGGAAAGAATATTATACAACAGTAAAATACTTACAGCCAACCTATAAAAAAACTAATAGTAATGTGAACATTCGGTTTAAAAGATTGGTATCAAAATTGAAACTCTAGGTTATTAAGGGTTAACAGAAAAGTACCTTTTTATGTAATTTATGTGACTTTATCCTTGTGATACAGTTATATTATCAATTTTTCACTGACTTCTTGGCATGTTCCAATTCTGAAGTTCTGCAATATCATGTGTTCCTGTCCTATCATCTGATAACAATATAATATTTTTTTCATTTTCAAAAAACTTTAATTGCTAATTAAGAGAACCTAAATTAAATTTTAGCACAAATTTTTTTCCAAATTTATCTCAGTATCTTTTGTTTGCTTATGTTCAATTAAGGTTATTTAGACCATTGTTACATTAAATGCTCCAGATGTTAAAATTTATTGATTTTCTTTCCAATATTAAATGTATAACTTTTTGTATATTATAAAAAAATAGCAAGTTTTTAAAAGTATGTATTTATTAAGTGCACACACTAAATACAAAGAACTTAAGATCTGGAATCAAAACTTTGAGGGACAGACATACTATAAGGAAACAAAACAAGTGTAAAGAATAAATTTCTTAATGTTCAATTAAAAAAAACTGTGGCCAAAATGTAATAGTATTCAAATTCTTCTAATCTTTATATCTTATAGAGAAAACAATAAGATAGTCAATAAAAATATATATTCACAGAAATTAAAAGATGCAATTTGAATTATTGATATAAATTAAACAAATGAAGAAATAAATGTGTATTAAATTTTGCATTATATTAATTATAATAAAAATATTTCTTATTTTGAAATTGCAAAGTTAGAGTTTATTTTTTTCTCCCTTTTGTAACTGCTCTTTTTCCTTATATTGAGAAAAACTTCTTTGTTGATATTAAAAATGTTGGGATTTTGTATTTCTGTTATTGCTTATTACTTTAATACATTTTTTTTTTGTGTGCAGGTTTTACTAATGCAAGTCGAGCAAAGTGAACTGTTCTGGCATTGAATATCTGATGATTCAACCTTTTAACTATTTTTCTGTATTTTTATTTCATTTATTCATGTATTATGTGTGTTTAAACTGTGATCCTTGTATACCCTTCAGAGAATATAAATTTATAATGTGTGCTATTTTATTTTTCATGAGTTTGCTATAATTTATTTTTTGCTCATTCTACTGAAACTATCTTTATAAGCCTGAAAATAAATAAATAAAAATTATGTTTAGAATTTGAAGTCAAATTGCTTTTGAAATATTTGTTTTATTATTTTTCATACTTCTTCAATACTATCAATTTTTGCTTTTCATTAAATTAATATTCACTATTTTGATATGCATCTATATTATTGTGCTATATTTGAAAAATATTTACTAAAGGTTAATTAATTTTACTTGCATTCTTTTTATGTTTTTTGTTTGTTAAAACTGTTTTAACATATTTTCTTTCTGTTGCAGGTAAAAAGTGGTTATTGAATGCTGGATTTCTTACTTCTTTATGGCATCATATTTTTAAATGATATATTATAAATCATTAAGAAAAAAATAAATATTCATAAATAAATCATATTTTTAAATTTTAAAAATTGTTTCAACTATGTGAATGCAAACTTTTTAACAAATAGATTTTCATAGTAAGGAATATCAAAAAATAATTTTTATATACAACTTTGTCATACAAAGCTGCTGAGAATAATGGATTTAAAGTTTTTGTATTATAAATTACAGTGGCAGTTTCATTCCAATATTTGTTTATTGATCAAAAAATTAATTACTCATTAATCGATATGTTATATTGATTTGATAACCACTTGTCCCAAGTGGCCTTTTAAATTTAATTGATTATTTTTATGTTGATTAAATAAGTAAAAAAGAAAAAAGTGCATTACATTACGAATAAGAATTTTTTTTTTCCTCTCCCTCCTCCCCCCAAAATACCATTCAGTTTTGCAGCTGCTATTTATTATTAAATATCTTTATAAAATATTTTCTTTTGTAATTTTTTTAAATAAAATGTTTTTAGCTTAAAATCAGGTTTGTTTAAACATGTTGGTAGACGATAATACAGTTATATTAGCTATTTAGGAATAATTAGTTTATTTATCCTTCAACTAATATCTTCATTAATTTTTGACATTGCTTAATAAATACATAAATGAATTGCAATCAACATATTTCTTTAAATACTTACTTTACTGTGAAACCTCTTGTGTAAAATATACATATTTGATTTTATTTCTTATAAAAAATCATATGAAAGTTAACTTTTACATAAATTTAATATAAATGTAAAAATTTTAAGAATATTAATAGTCTAGAAAATTAGTTATATTGTTAAGTAAAAAATTTAAAATTCTATTTTGATTTTTACTTTTATAGGATATAGACGCTTTGAAAACACTAATGATCAAGTACCTGTTGAAATTCTGCCATTTCTGAAGCAGAGACCTGAATTGACCATTTTTGAAAAGAAACCTGCTACTCCAGCACCACCACCAGCTCCTACTCGCAATGTGCGTTATCATTGTGAATTCTGCCCATATGAAAGTAGTTCTATCCAGCAATTCCAGGCTCACCTTGATAACCACAAGTCAACCAGTGCCCAACAGTGTCATCTTTGTTTTAAAGTATTTAAAAATGCCAGCAAATTACAGGCACACATGTATAGCCATGAACCAACTCGCTCTCATACTTGTGTGTATTGTGAAAAGAAATTCAAGACCCCAGCTACACTGAAAGCTCATATGAAAAGCCATTTTCAATTTGAACAAGTGAAATGTCAATATTGTGAAAAAAGCTTTGCCAGTGAATCAATTCTAAAGCGGCATATGACAACATATCACATGCAGTAAAGTTGATGTGGTAATTAATAAGTTTTTCATATTTTAAAATCTTTATATCTATATTTTCTCTATGTTTTTCTTAAACTTTGTACAAAACTTGTAGAGAAAAAGAATTTAGTTTTATTCAGTGACTTAAAAATAAATAGATAAATGAATTCAATACTGTAATAAGATGTTATATTTTTTCCATATAAAAATTTTCTAGAATATTAATGCAATTTCAAAAAAGAATTTTATATAATAAGCAATTTTGTTATGATTCTATTGCAATTATTATGAATTACCTTTGAATTCAATAAATCTGATTTTTTAAAAAACTTTTATATTTATGAGGTTTTAAAAATTATGCAATTGAATAGAAATTTTATTTCAAATGTTATATATGTTTAGCTGAATCTAGCTGTGTTATTAGGAGAAACTTTAAAGAATGATTGAAGGAAGAGTATTAGTAAAAAAGTAGGGGATTTGTTTGCTTTATGTTCTGTATTTTTTTTTTTGGTGGGTAGATGGAATTATGAAGCCTGTAAAACTGTCCTTAATATGTATATTTCATATCCTTTTAATTTAAACTTACTTAGATAGAAAACTTATTCACTGTCTTTAAACTTATTCAGATTTAAAAACAAACAAACTAATTTAGCTTTTGAAATTCTACAATTTAATGATTTTGTTTGTCTTTTAATTTCTATTTTAAATATATTACAGTATATAAGTATCAATTAATGTATTACGCAAATTAATAAAATTTATGTATTTAAATTAAATCAAAATGAGACGTGCAATATTTTTTATTATAATTTTTATCCAAACCAAAATGATTGTCTGATAAAAAACTTGCCTGATTAATTTAATTGGACATTTTGGTATATTTGATATCTCTGTAATTTCAATTATGTAATATTACATATTGCCATCTAGGGGTCTTTTACATGCAGATAAATTGTTTAGTGCATAGCAAAGCTATGAAAATGAGCATTCTTAACCCCTTTGAATTTTTTTTTCTTTTTGTTTATCATTTTGGCATTTCTTTTCTTTTTTTTTTTTTTTTTTCAATTTGATTAATTTTTAGATTTTTTATTTCATTCATTTCAAATATTAAATTGTAAATTGTTTGATCCTGCATTACTGTACATTTTTCTTAAAACTTGAAGTTTAAAAAAAATGTGTATTATACAAATGAATGTTATGGTCTCTGGCTAAAGAAAAGGCTTTGAAAAGTGAATATTAGGAAATTTATGCTGTTGTATAGCTTTTCTTTAGAAAGAAAATGAATATACTATTGTAAATAAATGTTTTTCTTCATTTGTATAGCAGTGAGTTATAATTTCACTTGTATTTTAATAATATTGCTTTTTGTGTAAGATCTGTGGCTAGATTTTGTTCCTAGTTAATAATTTGCAAATCTTATGATTCAGTATTTCATGTGTAACATATATTTTTTTTAAAGTTTAAACTTTTTTTTCATTGTTATTGTGCATATGTAAGCATTTAAACCTTTTTATGTAAAACTCTCAATGTAAGCTACTATTCAAATAAAGCATTCTAAATAATATATATATTTTTATATTTATTTATAAAAGGCAGTATTTGTATATATTGTTTATACAGATAACTCTATTGCTCTTATAGCCATAAAGTTTTATAGTACAGGAATAATAATGGTGATTCGATGCAGCTTATAACTGAAGTTTCAACCTTTTAATGTAAAATTTTATTTATTTATTTAATATTTTGTATTGCTTTAGATGATTCCATATTATGGTTTTTGATGGTTGTAGAAGGAAAAGGGATTCACAATTTCAAATAGAGAAAATAATACCCATTAAAAAAAATATTGCAATATTATAGTTTTTTAAATTTTGGGTAATTTTTAAATATTAGTCAATTTTCTTGAAAATTTTAAAAATTTGAAACTGAAATTCTGATTTTCAAATACACTTATCTGTTTTGGTACTTGACATTAACCCATTAACCTCAAAACAAAAAGGAATGAATTTATTTTTATGAAAACATCAGAATTTTTTAAATTTGGGAATATATAACAATAATTTATAATAAAAATGTCAAAATTTAAACTTTTCAAATGTTCAAATAAACAGTTAAAGAAATTGAGTGTTGCATTCGTTTAATATCACGGAATGAGTAGGAGTTGAACTGAATTTATGAGAAGTTACTCAGAATTGATTTCTGGCAATATCATTAATTTTTCTAAGTTTTGAAAACTAAAAATGCTATTTAAAAAAACTAATTTATTGTTGTATTTTATAGGTTGACATGTAACAAACATATATGAATTTACATGTGAAACTTTCACAACAACGATGCAATGTAACTTTACAATCTTTGCATCTGTATATTGTCTGACTGTGACATTGCTTGCTACACAGTCTTCTATTGTCCTTTGACTTTAAATAAAGTGGCTACCCACTAAATTTTTATAATTAATGTTGAATTTACTAGGTCTTCCAATGGTGACATCTCCCTAAATCTCCATTCTCTAAAGAAGTTTTCAAAAGAAGTAAGGAAACCTCAGGTCTAAAATCCAAGAGTGATTTTTTTATTTTTGGTAGTTGGTAATTTTGACAATTTCCATGCGTTTGTTAAGGCAGCATCAATGTAGTTTGTAAATATTGGCTCCCATCACTTTTTCCCGCAAATTCTTATTCTATAGTTAGCTACTAAATTATCACATAAATCGACTCCTCCCATTTTGTCGTTATATTGATCAATAAGATAAGGGTGAAACACCAAAACTTTTTTCTTTTCCGTACTTGAATAACAGGAAACCTTGTTTACAGTTTGAATCTTACCAATTGTTGGACTAAGAGTTACAACAGAGTTATCATTCCAATGAACAAAAATCACTTTATTTTTCTCTTCATACTGAAACTCCTAGTAACCTCTCTCTAAATTTGTCTGATAAACGAGAAAGTAATACATCAGTACCAAAAAGTAGATAAAAAATCACTCTGCAAGTTTTACCTTCCATTTTCATTTTTACTCTTTCCAATCTATCTTTTGCTCCATTTTTTGATTTGTTTGCCTGTTTTTTTAATTTGATGTAAATTTTCAGATTCTTTTTTTTTTAAATCCATTTCATTTTTTTTCTTTTTACTTCTACCGATTTTTGAGAGATTTAGATTTCTTTTTTTGAGTATTTCGATTTGTCCTGCTGTATCATTTGGTAAAAGTTTATCCTCAGAAATGCAAATATTATCATTTTCTTCTTCATTGCTAGCTTCTGCAGTTTCTGGTGGAAGAAGTACAATATCAATGTCATCGTCTTCAGAATCAAGTTCATAAAATTCATTCAGAGCTTCATCTTATTATTATGCTTAATCTTTGGCATTTCTATCTGGGTATAATGAGAAAAGCTCAACTGAAAAGCGAAATGGATAATTGATCTCTCATAGTAAGCTGAACTACCCTTTTCTCGCTGACGATGCGTTAACGCAACACGTTTTCCGTCCCCCTTCGAGTTAACCGCAATCAGCTGACGAATGAAATATTGTGGTAGACTTGGCTAAAAGTAGATAACCCCTTACACTCATGTCTCTTTCTCATAATTTTATTTTCAAAAGTCTAAGGTCAATAGCTTTGGTCGAAAAATACTTCAAATTTGACTCTCGTTTTTAAAGATAAAATTATTAATTATGTCAAATATTATTTCACAGATTTTATTTCCCGTTTTTTGCCCAACATTACAATTTATATAAAATTTGTTGGCCCATTAAATTTTTATATGTATTTATTTTGACCGTTGAGTCAACGCAACACCAGCGGTTAATGGGTTAACAATCTAGTGATTAATCGTCAAAACAACATGTGTAAGATTGCACTTTTAAAAATGTTTGCCAATGGCTTACTTTTTAAAACATTTTAAAAAAGCATTATTTTAATATTTTTCTCCATTATAAAGTAAGAATGCTAAACTACATTAAATGGTTATTTTTTGTTTTTACTGATTTATTCAATGGAGATTGTTTGCTTTTGGTGATAGCTTTCCACCCCTTTCCCAAAATAAATGTACTGTAAACATTATAGGATTTAGCAACAATAAGCCTTGTTAACCCTGAAATATCAGGAAGAGACAGTTAAACTATGTCTGAAAACTTGACTGAAATGGTTGTAAGAAGGGCTTCAGATGGAAGAAATAAAAGGCTGTATTGGACTTTTTTTTTCTAGATCGCAACTCTGCATACTGTTATATTTTATTTATTGTACAGGATGTGAAAAGGAATAACACAAGATACTTTCTCCCAAACTGCAGTAATCCTGGAAGACCTTTATATAATCCTGAAAAGGCAATATTTTTGCTGTTCAGATTCAAAATCATCTAATCTTAGACCTGGAGCTGTTCAATATTATTGACTATCCCCTTATTTTGGTATTACATTGTAAGGAAAATTTAATTGAAACCAACATTGTTTTCTTTTTATAAGTCATGTATGGCATGTTTATTTGTTTGAATTGTTAGCAGTTTTTCTTTAATTTTATTATTTTTGTTAAATGTAAATTTTTAATGCCCTTTTGCATTATATGCTTTAATATTCTATTTAATGTTAAAATGATCTCAAACAGTTTTAAGCTGAGGAACTACACTGCTCAAGACATATAGTTTTCATTGAGACAAGTTTTTCATAATGCAATGTTGCAGATTCTGTAAATTGAATATTTTGCATTTTCTGAGTGTTGCTAACTTTTTACTTTTACCAGAAAGTACTAACCCTCAATAAACTTATAACTTGTCTCAAACAAATTAAATTAAGTATCACTTAAAAAGTCCTCGATGATATACTGAAAGTTTTTTTTTGTACGAATTTTTGGATGAAATAAAGTTCTAAGTTTCCTTTCCTAAATTTCCAAAAAACTAACCATGGTTTTAACCATTTGCCACGTTGGATGCATCAGCTTCTCCCAACAACTAAATTTTGATTAGCCTACCATTCTTTACCTCTACTGTACTCTTAACCAGCATTTCATCTTTTTTTTACTTAACCTGTACAAGTCATCTTCCATTCAGTACCATGTTTCTATCATCGTGGGGTCTCTACTGCACGAACTTTTTTTAAAATAAACCACATATATATTTTTCGATATTCATCGCCACTTAGTTATGATTTTGAATAAGCGATCTTTCTTATTTTACTCCAGACGAAACTGTTTATCTTGGCCAAGAATCTAAGTTAATTTACAGTGAAACATTTTAAATCTTTCTCTACTCTGTAAGTGAGTGAATTTGTAATTATCTTTGGAAGACAATTGTTTTTGCTTTTCTGATCTGTAAATGAATTTCAGTTTGAACCATTTTAATTAAACATCATTTAATTCCCAAATCGTATCACCATAACACATATAAATGTGGGAGTCTAAATAAATCTTCCAAAAATTAGACTCTTCAGATAGTGGCGTGATGTCTAGGGTTTTTTAATATTCATGGGTTAGTTTCTAAACCAAAATTAAAATAATACAAACGAAGGATGAAGAGACTTCTTTAGAAAAATAAAAGAATTTATTTAGAGTTAAAGAAGAATATTTACAGGGAAACATTTAAAACATGGATATATTTAATAATCAGAAAGTTAGATTATTTCCTCTAGGAGGACGTTAGAGGTAGGGAAACATTATGACTGAAAACATATTACCGCGCATCCGCTGAGCTTTGCGGGAACCGCTGACGCGTGAAGCGAGACGTCCTCTCTCGACAAAAGTCAGTGAGCCTCTGCTTCAAAGTTAATTGGGACAGACTTTCGAAAGACCGATAGGTGGCGTTGTTCTGGAATGCCAAACTAATTAAAAATTATAGTCCTCTGGGAAATAATCTAACCTTTACAACTCTTGCTTTGGATTTCATATATCATCGGGTGTTGAAAAAACAAGATGAAGGCAGATGTTGGTTAATTAAAATGGTTCTGTGGAATATCACATAAATGATTGTAAAAATTTCAGAGAAAAAAAAATACCAATTCCTTTAGGTAGATTCGTTATAGAAAAGCATAATAGGATCCTGTAAGGTTCTAATGACTCTGAAAATAATTCTGCTTTTCCTCATCAAACATGGTTCTTAGAACCTAAAATCACCCTTCGTTCAAAAATTTATTTTATTATGAATTTGTAATATTGCTTTCCAATTCAGTAGATCTTTTGGTAAGGAAGAGAATTTCATAGATAACTCTTAGCGGATCCTGAATGGCTGTCGGATCAATGACCTCCAGCTTTGGCTTTAAAAATTGAAGATTCAAGAAACCGTAAGAATCTTGGCGATAGTTCCATTATTACATGAGTTATAGAGACCGTTGTAAAACCTTTTTTTCTCTCTTTGATTGGAACTATAAAAAGGCAAAAGAATAGATTTGAGAGCAGGTGGTTGAATTCAGCGTAAGTTAGTAAAAAGTACCAAGGGATTTGAGAGACTCGAGGTGTCTAGCGAAGGCTCTCCTACGTGTATCAGAGGTTTCGAGAGATGTGAATAGTTGTAGGAAGTGTGTCCTGTAAGTTTTCTCTGGGTACTTTGTGTAGTTATGTTTGTCCATTATTGACTTGTATACTGCTGTCTATTGCAAAATGCTGTTGTGTATGTTTCGGTTGTATTTTGTTGCCTGTGTGTTCAAGTTAGTAAAACGTGATTATTTGTTAATAAATATTTTTTTCGCTGAATGCCCATTTTGATTTTTAACATTGATGTCAAAAGTGAATGCTGGTGCAATCTAAAACGGAAATGATTGAAGGTATCGAAATTATTTCATTGCTACTTGTTTTTTAAAAAAGAAAAAAGACGACAATGAGAGATTGAAACGAAAAAATAATTAGGTAAGAAGAATTGATGAATATCATCCAACAAGCGATAAAGAAAGAAAGCCTTCATTTAAGAGTAGATTCAACAGAATTTAGATCGTGATGGCAGACCTGTAGGAAGAAAATATCCAAGAAAGGAGAAATCGAAGAAGTAAATAGTGAGAACCAAATCTAAAAAATAACCATCCAAGTTCGGAGACAGGTGACTGTCATTGTAAAAGGGTTTAACGATCCGGAAGATGAATCAAAAGGTCGTGAAGAGGCGCACGTATAGATAGAATGTCAGGTAATTACAATAAAACTATTTTTCGGCCGTCTTGTGGAACGAAGGCTATCCTTTGCGAATAAAGTCTTGAAGAAGGATTAGGAACTTAAACTTATTGTTGTGGGGAAAATGGATCCTACATGGTCTGGTCCTTTTCTGGCATCTCGTGTTCGACACCAGTGGAAGCTTTTTAGTTAACTCGGAGCTAATTTGACTATTAAGAGAAGATTTGGCTCAAAAATTAAATAAACAATCTGAAAACAGTTGTGTGTGTATAGACACACTGGCTATTAAAGCTGCCTAAGGAAAACACAGTTTCTTTTCGCTTTCTAACATTAAAAAAGAAAAGCAATATCCTGCCGAAAATACTTGAACTTGACAAGGATTGGGATTTATCGCATCAAAGGCCGTTATCCCGTTAGCAAATGAAGACCGAAAATAGATTCAGCGTGATTTTATTCCATCTTGGGATTGAATTACAATTTATCATCTGCAAAAAAGAAGACAGCTAGAAGTATGTCTTAAATAACGTTGCCATTCTTAAATAAATAAAAATATTAATACATTTTCAATTCTGTTAGAGCTTAATAACGGGAAACGACGAACCTGTATTATCGTCTTCGATTTCTTTCAAAAACTCTTTTTTGGTGAATCTGAAAGCCAGCATAATCCTGACATAAGGTGAAGAACTGCCTTAATATCCGTATAGTGTGGATGATCTATTTGAAACACTCAGTATGAAAAATTAAGGTCAGTTCTAAGGAAACGAGAGGGAGCCGGAGGGGACGAAGAAATTCCCATGAAATCTTTGGCGATAACAGCCACGGGTCTTTGGTTTTCAAGTATTCTGACATTAAGATATTTCTATGGAGAAAGTTGATTACGACCTATTAATCATCTTCATAAGAATTTGCTTCAGAAGTTCCTATCTCAAAATGATATTTACAGTTTAAGGTGCGTGATCAAATCTGAATTATGGCTCGATGTTGGAGTAATATTTGTGCGGACATTTTATTATTATCATCAAGAAATCTTACTATAGTTAAGAAAGTGAAACGTGACCTGCGAATTCAGTAGTTGTTTAGCATCCAATTTCCATCTTATTTAAGCCAATGCCATTTACATCTATGGTTAGCATCATGCTGTCCTATAAATTGTGGTTTTATCTGAGGTAGGTGCCAGGGGGTCTGTCTTTGAAGAAGGGAACATAGTTACGTATTTGTAACATAGCTTTCCAGAATAGTAATTCTGGTAATAAGAGAGTTTTAGAGATGGTTATAAAGAATCTTGAATAGATAACGGATTAATATTTCCTCTGCCGTCAAAATCAAAAATTCCAGAAACAGTAATAATTTTGTTTCCATCTGACCGCGAGTAATGACGATCTATCTAGACCTTCTTTGATCGGAAAAAAAGAAAATTATAAAACTTTGAAGTGAGTCGGAAGGTGTGCTAAGATTTTCTTATGTGAGTAGATGATTCGAGAAGCGTAAATAGTCATTCGAAATTTATCTTCTGCTAGCTCTCTCTGGGCTCTTTAGACTGCTACGATTATTTATTAAAGATTTACTGCTTTTATTACTTTTCTAATGATTTGCTACTATGTTGTTCTTGTATAGCCTTCGACTCTGATTTCATGTTTATGTCGAATAAAGTCTGAAATCTTTTCATCCTATACCCATTAACTTTGATGCTTAAATTCATTTTCCATAACTATATACCCAAGCAGTAAAAAATTGTTGGCCTCACAGTATGCGCGTTGTTGGGAAGGCGATCTCACCCCGACATTGTTCATGTCCCGCGGCGGAACGAAAAGCGATGAACCCACTTGGTCGATCACTTCCCGACGTTTTTTATCACGTGCGACGTTATTCCAGGCATTTCCCGATATGTTTTATCAATGGGCGACCCATTAGCAATGGGAGACCCAATACCAATCATTTCCCAATGTATTTTAGCAATGGACGACCCAATACCAACCATTTCCCAATGCATTTTAGCCATGGGAGACCAAATACCAATCCTTGGGCGATTTATTACTGAACACTTGATGCATTAAATTGAAATATTAATTTACTGGTTATTTGGTTCTCTTAAACCCTATAATTTAGTGTCATAAACTATAGTACTTTAATTTTGTTTAAAACTGTAGTATTTTCAAATTTTTTTCAAATGAATGAAAATAAGAATTATTTTAAAGTAGTGTTCTTTTCTTTTTTGCTTATGAATATTTTTGTATCTTATGTAATGTGATAAATTTAAAATTCCATAAAACACTTGCTTTTGATAGAATGACATTTTTCATTATTTTAATTTTAATTCTTTGACTTTCTTAAATATTATTATCACATATTTTTTTTACCACAATCTTAAAATTTTAAATTACATTTTTAACTGCTCTTAGGAAAATAAATTTAAAATTATCTGAAATAGTTTTAAATTTGATCACTTGCACATCTTATTTCTAATGATATAATTTTATAACACTATATAAGGTTTGTTTCTTTCATTTATATTTCCTATTTATTTTAATTATTTAATGCATGGGGAAAAAATGCTAACAACATAATCATAGTTTCAATTGTATAATTAATCAGTATTATATATATATATATATATTTTATAATATTGGCTATACCATGTGTTCATTTAAAAAGTTATTTCATGAAAATTCAAAACATTCTTAAATGTTTTTAATTTTCTGTGTAATTCTTATTAAAAATATTATATAGTTCTATATAACTTCCATTGAACTATAATCTTTTATATTGTTTAATATGAGCAATGAACAAAGAAATAATAAATCGAACACAAATTCCAATTTCAATATATTTTGAACATTGCCCTCTTTTTTTTTAATGCATTGATTAAAAATTGTTGAAAGTAAATTATGTAATTCCTATTATATGTTTCATCAGTAGACAATATTTTTACAAGAACAATTTAACATGTTACTTTAAATATCTTTTCTTGATCTGTATTGAATAAGGTTTTATTTTGTGGCAAAAGAACCAAATTTGATCTGCGACAAACTCTGAATATTATACAAAAATTCCATACACAAAATGCAGCACTTCTTTTATTTGCATGAAATTGCTGTGTTTACTATTAACTTACATATTTTCAAGTTGTAGAAACGTAATACCTCATTATAAATAGTGGTGTTTATTAGTGTTAAATAGACAACATTTTACAAGACAAATCAATAAATTATTTCAAATTTGAAATATTTTCTTGACTTATGAGGTCTTGATTATGAGTTTGGTTTTGTAGCAAAAGAACCGAATTTGGTGATTAATTTTAACATTTCACGAAAATTCCAAACCAAAAAGGTAACACCATTTTCAATTATACAAAATGTCTTCAGACAAATGTTTAAAAATATATATATCAATTCCTCCTTTCTATTTTTCTTCGGAGACAGGGGGGGGGGGCAATTGTGCAAAATGATTTATTTTTAAAAAAATTTACAAATACAAAGTAAAATGATAAATTTACTTCAAAATTTTGACTGAATCTTCAGTAATGAACTTCTACACCCAAGCAGCATCCTGAAACTGACTCGATGACTTTTATGAATAAATAATTTTGTCACCTCATTTATAAACAAAATTTATTTAGAATATTTGCAATGAAGCATTTGAAATTTCTACAAATTTATATAAATACCACACATATTTATGTAAATATTATATATATGTTTAACTGAATCATCTTCTATATATAACTAATATTTCTTAAGGTTCAATTTTCCTTTTTGATCAGAATTGATGAACATAGAAAACGATTATATTAATAGATTTTTCACTTTTAAAAAAAAGTACAAATAAAATATTTGTAGGTAATTGGAGAAATGTTTTTAACAAGCAAAAGTCATAGAACTTCATAAGCACGATAATGTTTTCATTCTGATATTGAAAAATAATTGCAATAATTTAATAACATGCGAAATAAAAATCTAATAAAAAATAAAATCACTTCAAAAAAATACACATCAGAAAAGAAATGACGATGACTCAATTAATAGTTTCAGCACTTAAATGAAATAGAGAGATTAAAAATGGATCGTTAACTCAAATATTTATTAGGCTTTGTGGTCGTTCGCCCCTAAAGCTAATAATATCACTTGCAAATCTTTGTTTCAGGTAATTAGAAGTTCAAACAACCTTAAAAAAAACTTTTTTACTCACGATTTAAAATAAACACTATACTATGTAGAAACATACAGTAATAAACAATTTACACTTACCAACTTTCTTGAAATGATAGTACGCGTTGCTGGTTGAATTCCAAAATACAAAACACGCCAGGTGAATCATGGAAAATTTCTAAAATATAGTCGCAAAGTGTCATTTAGGAAAGGCGAATATCCAGATATCGGCGCGAGTATGGGGAGATTACTTTGAAACGACGATTTTCGCTAAGTCTTTGAAAGAGCTCGCCCCAATCAAAATACGATCTTCAGACGCGATAGCAAAAATTCTTGTCAGAATCCGACATCGCGTCAATGCCACGCCGATATTGGTGCAATACTGGTGAGCGGTAGTCGATGGATGCGAGCATTGGCCAATGAGTTACTGCCCACTCTTGCTCCACGAGTATATTAATATGTAATGCTTTGCCCATGTTATCTTGTTAACCAGAATAATTTCGGTTAGATGATTTAAACCTGTCTTGCATGTTTTAAGGTATTAAAAATATAGTTTGAGTTCGTATATACGCCATCCAGCTCAAAGAAAATGGATTGATGGAATAATCTTCAAAATGATCAATATAAAGATCCCAGACGGCTTCATTAAACTATTCTCCTCCTACTTATCATTTGGGCAATTCATTATCAGAGTTAAAAATTATCTTCCGATGCCAAGTGAGATCTACATTGAAATAGTCCAGGGATCCTAACTAGGACACACTTGCTTCAACATATACATCAATGACATCCCTTATTTGCAGGAAATAAAAATCAGTTTGTTCGCTGATGACGCAACCCTGCTCTGTACTGATACTGTGTAACCATCATGAGAAAACTTCCCGCCAAACGTCTATGTTTACAGTGCTTTCCAGAGAAACAGGTTACTGTAGAAAGAATTCATTTCGCATAGATAGAAGTTCATTCAAGTTTCTTAAACTGGTACGATAGCGATATCTGGCATGACACTGAATTTTTGAAAACAAATTCAGAAAATAATTCTTTAAGACGAAAATTATTTGAATACTCGGAATCTTAAAAATATCGGATATTTCTGCCATATGTATGCAAAGAACAACACAAATCATATTTAGAAACTGGATAATTATTTGTAGGTCTAAAATTGTACAAAAAAAATCAATTAAAAAAATCTAATAATTTCAAAAAAAAAAAAAAATTAAGCGAACTGTTATGTGACATAGTGTGAAAAGTTAACTTTTTCTTTCAATGTATATATGGGAAATAATTTGATTTCCTTCAGAAGGTTGTAATAATTTCATCTTCAGAAATAAAACACTAAGGAATCATTCGATAAAAATCCTCATACTTCATTTCACGCGCGTCTTACATCATCTGAGCGAACTCCGTTTAGATAGGACACCCATCAGACATCGGCTCTTGCCTGGAGCCTCCATTACTTACAGTTGCGCAGCCGTAAACAACTGCATGGAGAGGATATCTTTCACAACATATATCAGTAGTGATGACCAGTGTAATAATCAAGGACCTGTATATTTCTTTATTCATTTTATCATTTCGTTGCTGAAAATTCTTCACTCACTATGACCTTCAGATTTCTCCTTCACATTTTAGTTCAAAACCCACCTATGTCATTTGAGAATGCGTACCAATCGCATTAAATATTGCAATTCTTCTGGCTCTTATTACCATGGGTATTTTTTCAGATTCTTGGAATCACATTTAAAAACCATCTCTTCATCATGGTATATTTTTGCCTCCTTACAATTGCATTTACTAGAAGTTTTGTTGAAATAAAATCCCGTTTCATTTTTTGCTTTTAGCATTGTTGTATTCTGGTGTAATCTTTAGGAATACACGAAATTTTTCTCTCTCTTATAGCTCCGAAATTACCGTCATTTTATAAATAAAAAGATGCAGAATATAAAAATGTTGATCAATATTTTCTATAGTATTCTAAGAGGGGTTTAAGCCACTTTAAAACTAATGTTAAATTCTTACTTTGTCCAATGCAGATATCACTGTGGGCTATTACATTATTTATTACTATTACTGTGGGAACGAATTTGTCCATCCTCTAAAAGAACTCACTATGAAACGGTGTCTAGGGTTAAATATAGGTTTTATTGTAACCTATTTACAGTTTTGACAATTATTACAGTGCAGGCACCTCAACGTGCTACCACGGTTCACAGCCATTCACCCCGAACAATCCAGCACTCGCTCTCTAGTCTCGTTCGGTATTCACTATAGTTAGCGTTCTCCCTGACGCCATCATTGCGTCTACATTACTAGAAAAAGAAATTATGTAGTATGGTTTTTGAACTAACCATTACGTCTGCGGAAAGTGAATTTAGACCATTTTCAAAGTAACTGTAATTTCATTAACTAAGGAAACGGTATCGAAGAGCATGCTCGCTTCCCTTAGAAGTCACTTAAACCAAGTTGAGTAATCTATGGCTCGCGAAACATAGCGGCAACTCAATCAAATTATATTTGTGGTTCTAATAGTTTAACCCCTTTCCAGTAAAATGACGAGTATAGATACACATTGAATTTTCATGCCATACAGTACGATGACAAGTTACACTCGCCATACGACTGAAGTTACTGCTTTATATGATAATGTATTTGGTTTAATATTTCTAGTATACTGAAACCGGCCAGCACTTTTGTTACTCACATTAATATCATAAGATCACTAATATTGCTTACTGTATGAACTTTTTGATATAAATCAATATTAACCACTTAACTGTTTTGCTCGTATGCGTACGTGGATTGATTTATCGAATTTTGATAGTGGTAAAAAAAAAAAAACACAACAATCATAATTCAATAGTAAAATGACTTCGAATACGTAGATAAGTCAAGTATTCGATGGATTTCCATTTGAATCAAAATAAGAAAATATTCCCAAAATAGAAGGTGTCATCTTATTAGATAGTAAAGAAAATAAAATTGTTAAGTGGGTAAATTGGTTCTAGTGGAATTTCATTCTTACATATTGATCAGGTCACTATATATTTATACTCAAAGAAAAACATGTGAAATAAACACCATAATGGAAAGTGTTGACTATGAATATCAAAGTGATTGGTGGGATTGAGAAATCAGAAGAAATAAGCAAATATTTATGCCATACTGATAATGAAACTCACGACAGTGAAGTATTACTAATAAGACGAAAACATACGAGGCGACTGATAAATCATTCTAGTGAAACTCTAGAATCGTCAACGCATCATTAGAAGAATGGAAGTAGATAATGTGCTATAAAAAGAAGAAATTTACGGGAGTGCCTAGTGAAAACGCCCTGATGGTGATAAAACTATGGGCTTATCCGAAATCAGAGGTTTTTGATGGAGTGCTGAATATATTCTTACTTACGGTACTTGCCATGGACAAGCCCCGCTGATACATCAGCAGATTTTAAGCCGGAGATATGTGTCTCTTGTTTTACAAGTAGCACCAAGAGTACGACTTCTCTACACCCACGTCACAACCCTTTTCAGGGAGCGGACTTCATTCATCTCAGATCGTAATTTAGACCTGGAACAGAAAATGATCACCTCTGACGCAATAGTATTAATCTTGAGATGGAGGACTTAGCGATCACGACAGATTTAACAAGCGCCAGCAGCCACGCACTCGGGGGATCTTTTGGCCGGTGAGTTTCGAACACGTAGCCTAAGGCGCTCTACCAATCAGTTCAATTATACCCATACTGATTTCTCATTTTTAGATTTGGTTTATTTACTAGATTTGAGCTGTAGCTTCTCACTTAGCGACTCTGATTACAGAGTCGCTAAGCATTTTTGATACTTTGATGCCCAACTGTTCCTAATAAAAAATTCGCAGAAATCTGAACCAAAGAACTATTCCTAAAATAAGAGAAAAATAGGGAGGGGGAATCAAGAAAATGTCAAAAATTGTCCATGGAAAAATGGGGAGGAATAGAAAATAATGTTAAGATTAAAAAGAGGTTGATAGATAATATAAATCAAGTAACAAAAGAATACCTTTTTGTTCATTGATAAAGGAAACAGAAAACTTATGCTCTTTTTATATTTAGTTATTTGTATCATACATTTATATATGAAAAATAAAAAAAATGAACTAATAAGTTTTTTTTCTAGATTGATTTTACCCATTAGATATTCTCAGGACAAAAGGATGCAGAATTTTATTTTAATTACAGCATATTTTGTAAAATTAAAAACAAAATGTAATAAACATATATACAGAAATCCATCATGTTTTTATATGAAGGTTTATTAATAACAGTCTTGCAGATCACAACTCTTAGCTAAACCTAAGATTTTTATTTCGCCAGTTAGGTATTAAGTTTTATTTATAACTGATAGGTTTAAAAAAATATTCTATTATTTCACTGGTTCCAATTGAGATTATTTGGATCAATAATATTTTACTTCTTTATAACCAAACCTCTCCAGCAATACAATTATAAGCCCTACCAATCAATAAACTTTTCAATTTTCAGATAATTTTGGATTAGATAGCAGTGCATTATCACGAGAATTAAAATCATTTGCTGAGGTTAGTAGCAACCCACCCAAATTTAGGTAATTCTAACGATGCACTCCTTGAAACAATATTGCTATTTTGAGTTCAAACACTGACTGCACATTCATTTCTTCTTTCAGCAACTTTATCATTTTCTTTGTTTGACATTTTTATAAATCCTTTTTTTAAACATAAAAATACCTCACTATCATATATAGCTTTATCTCTCCTTAGAGTATTGAATTTTGAATAAGCTTTTACAAAATCTATCTTGGTAGTAAATCAAGAAAACTTAATAAGATCAAGTTTTCTATGATTTTTAGACAATTCTACAGAAATTAAAAAAATTCTTCAAGTTTATTCACTGTAGAGTCCCTTCTAAACATCTTTTTATTTTTATTTTTAAATCCTCTTCTGTTATTTCTGAAGTTGATACAAAAAATGAAATCTTGCTTCCTAAATTGTGATTCTCACATCACTAGTACTTTATTATAGAGGGGATAGGATCCACCTCAGTCATGCTAAGATTAGTTGTCTTGAATGTTATTGCCTTTTTTAATCAAGTTTGCAAACAAAAACAATTTACAAACACAAGCATCTAAAAGCCAATGCATCAAGAATTGCAACCATATTCCCTACATGATTATTTCCTAATGATCTACATGATTGTTAATTCTGCTCTGTGTTAACATTGTTTAAATCTGTGCTGCAATAGTGACTTCTACCAATCTCATTAACTCATAATAAATGCATTTATTTTTTAACCATTCTAATAATTCCATTATATTCATATAATGAATTATCTAACGATCACAAGCAAATGATTTTTTAAAATTTCTTTCTTAAATAAAAAGACAGCAGGAAGTTTCATAACTGATTATTGAAAACATATTCAATGACTGAAAATTCAATCTATCAAACTATAAAAGCCCTTTCCTCTCATTCATCTTAACATTTTCTATATTTAAAATCATTAACTAGATCAAAGAGCTATAAAAAAATTAGAACTCTGTGAAAAAATTAAGAACAAAAATGCTTTCAAAAAATTTGTTACTTCTTCACATTGAGTTTCAATAAAATGTATATAAAAATTTATTATTATATTGCTGGTAGAATATGATTGGAAACTTATTCTAAATCTACAATGTTCAGAATCTTTTATTTTTTAAAATTTCTAAAAAAAAAAAAATATCTTTATTTTCATAATTTTTTATTTTTTAAATTTCTAAAAAAAAAAAAAAAAAAAAAAAAAAAAAAAAAAAAAAA
>JAOUZG010016999.1:4866507-4926554 GCA_026289955.1 Argiope argentata | reverse complement strand
AAAAAAAAAAAAAAAAAAAAAAAAAAAAAAAAAAAAAATCCAAGGGGGAAAAAACCACCCTTAAAAATAGGATACATAGTGGAAACCAGAAAAATAAAATGACAATATATATATATAAAGTACTTTTATTTAGAGTATGAGGTTATGATGAATATCGACTATTTATCAAATTATATGTTTATAACATGAGGCAGAGGGAACCTATTTACACATAAAATACGAGCAAAATTGTTACATGTGCATAGATATTTATATGGCATTGAAAGAAAAAATGAGCACTTCCACATAAGTTTTAGAATATATGCACATCAAATGAAACATGACAATCACTGGATAAAAAAGAAATTACATGTCTTATAAGTCACTGGTTGTTATATATTTCTAATATCCAGGGTATGTAGTAGGACCCATCATACCTAGTCCTTGGCCAGGTGAAGATTGATAACTGTTATCTCCAAACAATTTTCCAGACCCATAAAATTCAGATTCATTTGTACGATCCTTGCCTAAAGAAAACAGAAAAAGTACTCATACAAAATGATAATCTAATCATTCAACATGATTTTATTACTCCAATTCACAATACAGTACCAAAACAATGAATTTAATATCATTTCAGAACTAAAAAAGTGATTCGATTAAAGTACTTAAAATGGTGATAATTCTTTACACAAAAAGATTTCATTCACTAACTTATTCATTTACTTACAATTAAAAATAAAAAAAATCAATAAATCTATCACTTACTATATCCAGTGTCATTTCTCATGGCTCCTGCACCCATGGAATTTCCTTGCATACCATTTCTATAGGTATCAGTCATACCATAAGGCCTTTCATCCATTCTTCGGTCTGCAGTTCCAAATCTGTCACTGGCAGAATATGCTGATCGCGTTGGTCCGCCAGCAACTCCTACGAAGCTTCTATCAGATGAACTGGTTCCATATCCACTTCTATCAGTAGTACTTCTACCATAGCCCCTATCAACAGGACTACTCCCAAATCCTCTATCAGCAGATGATGCACCTGTACTAAAACCTCTATCAGACTGTCCACCAAATCCTCGATCAGCAGAATTTGGAGCATATGGCTTTTCCGAATTAAATGCAAAATCACGCTCTCTAACACCAACAGAACCCATTCCAAATCCCCTTGAAGATACTGGAGATCCTCCTCCATAGCCACCATCAAATCCTCTATCTGGCTCACCACCAAAACCTCTTGCTGGTCCAGATCCAAAACCACGTTCAGGCAACGCTGCTCCATAGGCCCGGTCCAGCCCAACCCCAGGACCACCGTATGTAGGATCTGAGTCTGGCATAAAAGGCCGGCCACCACCACCACCACGAGGGCCAAATTGACCTGGTCCAGGTGGACCACCAAATGGACCCATTCCCTCCGGCCTAAAGTGGTCAGGTTCAGATTGCAAGAATAATTCAATGTAACGATGCTCTAAAAAATTATTAAAAAATTATTTTCTAGATTTTATAAGGTTTAAGGGTGACATTTCAGTTATTAACTTGTATATTAAACATATTAAATGAAAATAGAAACCTTAAAAATACACCAAGCAAAAAATTTCACTTCACTTTGTATGCATCAAAAATGAGTGACAATTTCTAATTATTTAATGTGCTGAGTTTAAAAATAATGAAAACCTGGAATTGGTTCAGGGGTGGCATCATCAAATTAATTACATTTGATGAAATTAATAAAATTACATACTTTTAATGCAACACAAGATACTTGAAGTCAAGGACTGTCAAAATATTCTATATACTTAATGGATAAAAGTATCAATACCTTCTGTAAAAGTACTTGAATGTTGCATATGATTAGCTAATTACTGCACACTTAAACCAAAACTTACCATTATCCAAAAAAACTGAACTTGATATACTAAGGAAGTAACAACACCAATATTTTCACTATTGCAGAAGAACTGTAATTTAATTAATGGAATATTACCTACAAAAAATACTTCCAAAACGAAGCAGACATTTGGTATTGTGGACTAATGATAAGGGTATCAATACATGAAATATTTCAATTCAAAAGCATACATATTATTTTTTTCTAATTTATCACACATTAAAATGCAATATTTTATGACTTAAAATACAATATAAATAATTAGGATTGCATACTTCAGGAAATCTAAAACACAAAATGTCTACTTAAAATTATAAACACAATGTCTATTTGCTTTTATATTATGACAAAAGGGCAAAGAAATATATTCAAATCATTGGTTCAACGAATACTGCAAATTAAACAAATGCATAAAGCCCTAAACACCAGACAGCCCAAAACTTTGACCAACTTTGTGAAAGGAAATTTATATCCATGATTTTCCCAAACTGAAGTATATTGAGATGCCTAGAATTTTATAATCACTCATCTTGGGTTGTTTAAGCTAAAAATTGTTTTAAATTTCACATTAAAAGGGTTTTGAATGCAAGACATGGAAAAGAATAACAGTCAACTGACATTGGTTATGCCACCAGTGATTTAAATGCATATAAAGAAAAAAAAATGGTACAATTTGTTCAATCTTAAATATTAATTAGTATATTACAAGCAATATAAAGTGTTTAACTATTATATTAAAGACTGCTTCTGTAAAAATATACAAGCATAGGGTAGACAACAAACAAGGCAGCTTTTAACAAAGTACAATGTAATCTTGGCAGATGTATACTTATGATTTCCATCTTTTATTAACTTGTGAGCATTTAATAACTTCAAAAGTAGCCCCAAAAGATTGGGAGCTACTTTGGGAGGCTTTATTTTTTTAAGTAACATTTCTCCTTATCAGAGATATCACAATGGAAACAACCACAAAGCTCATTGTTTACAAAAGTAGTTAGAAAATAATGACATTTATGCGTTAATGGTGCCACATGCCAGCAACACACATACAAAATACCTTTCTTATTATAATAGTAATTAATTAGAAAAGATATCATGCCAGTATATTGAATATGTTTGCCAATGGAACATGGCTAATATACAATTATCAAAACAATTGAATGAGAACATAAGCATTTTATAAAAGGTTTTATTTCCTCCAGCTATTAAACAATTAGATTATAGGAGAAACATTTTACTTTTGCAAAGCAGACATGATTCTTCAAAAGTATTGTAATATTATAAACATACTTCCAAGGTACAGTGTTCTAATTATATACAATCTTGTAATATAAGCCAGTAAAAATATTCCAACTGCAATAACTAACCAAACATGTGAATAGATCTTTTATTTGTCTATAGTACTGAATCTCTCAAATGAAATGGATGTGATTTAGCTTAAAATAATGGAATTAGGAATTTTAATGAACACCAGATACAAGAATTTCATAAATAATGTAAATTTTAAAGAAAAGAGGCAAATTTGCAATTTTTAGTACCAAACTCCAATTTAGAACTTTCAAATTAGTAATAGATCTACAAAAAAACACTTACGAATTTTTTCTTTGTCTTTCTTCATAGCCCTTAAAGCTTCTTCATGTGTAGCAAACATAGCATCAGCTTCACCAGAAGATCGCCCACTAGGCTCATATTTGATTCTTACTGCTACAGGTTTCAAAGGCGCAAAAAACTAAAATGAAAGATGACAACATCAATGTAACTTTTTCCATAACTATCAAATCATATATATTAATTCAATAATTTTTTTTAAATTAAAAAACCCACCAAATGTTTTATTTTTTAAACTTGCTACATGAAGAGGCAAATTTCTTTCAAATTATCAATTACCCTCCTTTTTTATTGTATGTCACATTTACACTAAATATGATTGCTACAAATAAAATGAAAAAAGGTCATTAAAAGCTAATTTTCTTGGATGAATTTAGAAGCATTTATTTATTCCAAAACTAATCAGAGATTTTTCTAAAATATTTCATGCCATCATTAAAATAAATGTCTGACAATTTTAAATGAAAAATACTTTAAAACATTGGAGACAGGAAAAGAACAAGTTTCAGCATTACATAATCATGAATGGTATTGTTTTGTTTTTAGAAGACACGAATTGAAGTTTGAAATTACTTGAGTGTTTCTAATGGCACAATGACCGATTTATAACCACTACTAAAAATCTCTAAGAGAAACATAATTTTGTGTACATTAAATGTATAAGTAACATCCATTTTTTTAAAAAAAATTTCAGAAACGATGCAGGCTGCTGGTACATTTCCAAGCCATCAATGCAAGTAAAAAATTTTTTTTTTATTTTTTCTTTACATATACAGGAATTTTTAAATTATTTAAAAAGAGCTGTAAATAGATTACATAAATTCTATTCAGTTGCTCTCTTTCCTATTTTTTATGCATATGTTCAGCATAAGGAATTTATATACGACTTATTCTTGAATCAAGTAAAAAAAAATTCAAAGTAATTGTAGGTCCATCTATTGACATGTGTATTACTCTCCATAGATTTTGTTGTTGTGAGATGATTAAATGCTTTCAAAGTTTTTGATATAGAATAATAATATGTAAAGTCTGAAGTTAAATTTTTGAGGCATTTAAGTTTCAGAATCTCTTAAAAGTATGGCATCTATTTACTTTGTAGAGACTTGTTTACGGGTTTATCAATTAATAAATGACAATTTTTAATCTAATCTAATATTTATAAGTCATATGTCCTATTTATAATATTTCAAAAATGTGATAAAAATCTTACATCAAATATATCTCTTTCAACAGCTCTAAAAGGCAACCCTCTTAAGTGCACATTATGCCCTGTATCTCGGATTCGTTCAGGAAAACCACCCCTATCTCCAAAATTTCCTCCAACAGAACCACCTCTACCCCGTCCTACAAAATAAAAAAGATTTTTTTTAAAAAAAAAAACAAGACAGGTTTACAATTTTAAATAAATGTAGAAACACAAAATTTTTATAAATAAAATGATAGCTTAAAAACAGACAAATATCAAATTAAAATGCCTTTAAAATAAGAAGAGCAAAATTAAACCCAACAGAACAGTTGCAGCAATGAAAATGCATGACTAAATTTAACATTTGGATCAGATTACATTAGGTCATGTTTGAAATATACATATTCTGGAACCTATGCTTTCCATTTTCAGAAGAAAAACAAGAATTATTTTAATATATTGTTTTTAATAGAAAAAAATTAAGAGAATAACTATACTTAAATATAATTTTAAGTCAGCAATCTGATTTTCTAATCAAATAATGATTAAGTTTTTATGGACATTATAATCTAGTATTTTATTTGAGTTATATTGTCACTCATTAAAACAATGTTCTTGCGCTTATTTTTTGAAATTTTGCAGTGTTTATAACATAAAATCCTTGAGCAACATATCTTTTTGTAATTTAATCATAGAAATCACCCCTCCCCAAAACAAAAAATAGTATTTTGTTTAGAAAAAGGGGAAAATTATAGGCTAACATTTTTGGCCAGGGCTACTGGTGAGTTGCACCAAAAACAAACTCAAGTCTTTGGGAAATAAAAACATTTATTTCCAGCTATAATACGTATATTTTACACACAGGGCACCTTGGTTAAATATTTTTACAAGAACGTAAGTAAACCAGAGTTCCACTAAGGGAAGGTGCTGTGTTCAGATAAGTTACGAAATCTCTTCTGGAAGTGAAGAGATATGAGAAAGTTCATAAAACTCCTGCAAGATTCAGCTTGAAGTTTGGGGTTATCCGCTCGGTGATTAATCAATACTTATCTAACAACCAACAATTAGATCAACTATTTAATTTTGATTGTTTTTATTCAATTAAAAAATATCTTTAGAGATTTTTAGAAAAATTACTTAAAACAAGCACCAAATGCAAAAATTGCTGTTTCAGCAAATTAGTTCAATATTTTACTTTTATAAAAAAGATAGGTATATTAAGAAGTCTACAAATCACCTGAATACATTTAATGCTTGAATGCATAAAGGTAAAGCAGCCAAGTATGATAAACTTAAATATATTTTCCACTAAAATAAAAAATACAATAAAATATCAATCACAGAACTTTAAAAGGAGCAGCTCTCGTACATGGCCTATTGTCACCATTTTTTTTCCCGTCAAGTCGCCAATGATGGTTGTTTATGATGTTATGATTCTTAACCAGGATTTTTGAGGTTATGTTAGGCTTAGTCATAGGGGTGACAAATAGACTGGGGGGAGGACACTCTTACCCCACCAGTTTAATATATATATATAAGGATAAAGTTCCAAATGAAATGATTGATTAATCTGTTAAATGTAATGAAATTTAATGTGGGCTTTTGAGACCATGTTATGCTTAATCCTAGGACTGATAAGATACGCGAGACTCGGGGAGGGGAGGGGGAATCTTCCACTTGGTTTTTTAAAATTTTATTTAGGATAAACATCCGAATAAACTGATTTATTTCTAAATTAAGATAAGACCAGAAAATAACAGTTAAATTGAACACCATAAGATACGAGGAGTAATATATTTTTATTTTAAAATCGTTTTATAAAAGTTAATAGCTATTTATGCAAGCTGCTCCTTATAAAAAAACATAAAAAATGCAGATTCATTAGTACTTTTGTCATTACATATATTTTTTAAATTTGGCTTTGCACAATGATTTTTCCTTACTGAATAGCCATTATTTATCTGAGACTTTAATGGAGTACTCCTCCCAAGGAATGTCTCTGATAATTTCTCAGAATTTGTTAAAAACATTAATTTTTTTTTATCTCTACACAATCTCTCAAAGAGAAACATTGCTAAGTAAAACTGGAAGTCGCCTTGACAATTATACACTGGTAATGTATTTTTAACAATATTCCGTAGGTTTTCCACAGTGGTTGTACGGACAGCTGGAATGCCATTAACTAAATCTGCTGGCTGAACAAAATGCAGATTCTGGTTAACCTTTAAATGTTCATAGCTTTCCCTGCCTGAACTGTCATATGCCTTCCAGTAATCGCTATAAACGACCATACTTGTTTCTATCCACTCTTTAATACAAGCAACTAACATTTCAGCTGTCCTATTGTAGACAGCAACAAGAAACGTACAACCAGACCCTCTTTCTACGCCACCAAATCCCCACTGCCCCTCAACTCTATGATCTCTGATATATTTTCTCTTACCGAATTTCGATTCATCCACTTCCACAATTTTACCCACATCTTTAATCTTTTCTGAATTCTCCTCAACATATTCTAAAATCCGTTCATCAATAAACTGCCTCCAATTTGATTAAGTACTATTACCAAAAAAGTATTATTCTTTAATTTCCTTTGTCATTGTTCATAGAAGAATCTCAAAAGAGAGCAAAAATATCTCTTCCAAAGTCAACTTGTTGCCATTGAAATACGAGCCATATCTGAAACTTATCTGTTTCTCACACATTTTCCGTGATTCACCCCTAACGATACTATTCCAACAAACTAAGCTACAACCATACGAAACATCATTTCTCGTTCACACCTGCATTAAACAGTGCAATTTAGAGGTTTAACCAATCCCAATTCCTTTATATATATATATATATATATATATATACACACACATTAACACTGTCACAAAATACCTGGTAGCAACACCAGGATTTCCAAAATTCGGTCCTGGTTTATTATCTGCAACCTTCGAAACTTTAAAACCAAACCCTTTATTTTGCAACTCATTTTGAAATCTATACTACTATTATAAATGTGAAAGTTTGGATGGATGATGGGGTTCAATCACACCAGAATGGCTGAAGGAAATTGGATGAAATTTAGCACAGAGATAGATTATAGTCTACAGAAGAATATAGGCTAATTTTTATTCTCATTAATCGAGCGGCTAATTTTTTATTAATTAAAAAATAAACAAAAAATATATCTGAAAACACCTGTCTGAGCTTTTTCAATCGTTTGTTTTTATTTTTCTATTTCTGGTATTCTTTTCATATTATCTTATCTGATGGAATTCTTTGCGATTTAATGTAGGATTTCCCGACAGAAAGCCTTTTTCATCAGAACAAAAAATTTATAAAAATCTAATTGTTTTTTTTCTTCTGTTTCTGTTTCTCATTTAAATATTATCTTACTATTCTAAAGGAAGGTTTATCAATTTTTTTCTTACTCTGTTCTTGTGTAGATATAATTCAATATTTCCTGTTCATTTCTCTTGATTTTTTTTCTTGGTGTACATGTTTCTTTTGCTTATTTTCATCATTTTCGATGAAAATTTTAAAAGTACCTTTATAGTTTCAAGTACATAGCTTTTGAGTAGTTCTCCCCCCATGCTAATGATGTTAGACGTAACATGTTTTTGACCGGTTATTTCAAATGATTTTGTTTATTTTCGTAGTGTATGATAAATTTAAAATTAAACATTATTAATTAATAGATGTTTTGATTTCTTCGGAAGTGCTTTTACATAAAAATAAAACAGATGAATTTTCACATCTGCATTACGTTATCCCAATTGGTGCTTTAAATTCACGTCTTTGCGTTGCTCCAATTGATGTTGAAAATGTATGCACGCATACGGTTTTGATAACATTTTACATTGGGATTAGACTGTTAGATTTCACATATACACATCAAAATTTCCACCTGTAAGAAGTCGCTGGTAAGACCCAGTTTCTTCAATAACACTCTTAATCGGTACATTGATGTATGCCATGTCTATGATTAAAAATCGAAAATTAAATAATCAAAAACAAATAAAACGGAAAAATACAACCTGGCCACATGGGAAAAGGCAAGAGTTAACAGCAAGACGTGAATTTAAAGCACCAATGGAATGGATGGAACAGTATTAAATTAGAAATTTTTTTAATTAGTGGTTAAGTAGAAAGGTTAAGAGATAAGAAATAAGGTTTAAGGTTGCCATAAAGAAGATTCTGGAACCTATTAACAGCAACCAGAAATTTCAATTTCTAGCTAATTTGGCGAAGACTGTATACGGGAGCTGAGCCCCTAAACATGTTACCATTAATAAAAACTTAAACTAAGGTAATAAGATACATACCTCCTCTTCCAAATGCCCCAGGACGTTCTGGCCTGTCATAGGGGTTCATACGGTTAGAGCCCATCGATCGTCCCATGCGAACAGGACCCATTCCCATAGCATTACGAATTTCTTGTAAACTGCTTTTGAAGATTTCAATGTACCTGTAAAAATTTTTGAAGTTAGAACTCAATGCCTGAAAACATTTATAGAGCTTAATGAAAATTTCTCTAACCCTCTGATCTCTGAAAGTAGTTGCAACCTAGTAGTTATAATTGTTGGAATAGCAGATAGAGGTTTCAATAAGTGACATATTAAAAAGTTGAAATGCTATTCAGGATCACCAAACTAAATCTTAACAATACATGCAGATATTTCAATACTTACTGATTTTTAAGTTTTAACTTCTAATGAATAGAAAAAAGTAATCACAATATTAGAATAGGACACTCTAAAAGTTTAGTTTGCAAAAGAGAAAGATCGACATTAATTCTTTTATTAATGAACTACCCCAATTAATAAAAACAAACAAAATATATATAGCAATTTTAAAGAAATCTTTAGAATAGAATCCAATAAAAACCAGGAGGGAAAAAATATCTGTTGCAAACAAACATTAAATATTCCAAAAGATGAGTAACTTTATAGCTATAAGTGATAGCTCAAAATACATGCTGTATTTTAGTAAGAAGGATTAAAATCTTCAAAGGATATATGTTGTGAGTGTGCTACAAAAATTGAATGATACAAAATTATATGGTTCTCATTGATTTAATCCATTTATTCAAAATTATATTTCCTTTAAACGTTTTCATTACACTTAATTTCTTATTTCAATTAAGAATCATTAAATCAACAGAAAGAAATTTGAGGAAATATTTTATTTTAAAGCTGATAATAAGTATATTATTTACAATAACTTTTAAGTATTTAATTACATCTCCATCACACCACACTATTAAGCCCTTAGAGTTTCAAGCAATAAGCGAAGACCAACAACAGAATTTTTTAAAAGTCACCCTTTAATAAAAAATAATCCCAAGTATATATTTAAGAATTTTGCACTTCTTACGGTCAGTAATAACTGCCCACAGAAATTGCTTTGACTTCATATACATCACATCTAATTTAATATGCGAGATTAAATCAGAATTCTTTAATAAATCTATGTGAGAAGCAGTGATGGAAATGGCATAATTAACCCAGAAGAAATATAAAAACTGACTTTAGCCTTAACTTAAAAACAGAAAAGTTCAAATTAAAATCTATCCTTAATATACACCCCCTTCCTATAAAGCATGCCCATCAAGATTTTAGTATCTTTAAACCCAAAGTCCTTAGAAACCAGAATGAATCATAAGTGCCAGACTTACACCACTTTATAAAGACTTACCGCTCATTTCCATCACTGAAGGGCATCATCCCAGTTAGAACTATCTCATAAACATAAAACAACAAAAAATAACTAGTTATATAAAAATAGATGAACACAGCCCAGTTGACGGACATAGTCCCGCCCTGGCAGTTTTATTTAAATACCTGTGCCCAATTTTTTCCTTGTGTTTCCCCATCGCCTTTTCAGCTATCTCTTGTGATGCAAACTGTACATAAGCCTCCCCAGTGCTCCTTCCCTGGTAGTCAGTTGGAAGGGTAATCCCATTTCGGACAATCTCCAACCCTTTAAATTAAAATCCATCCCATTATAGATAACTAAATAAACTGTAGTAAAACAATCAATGAAACCTAAGGGAGAAGTATTCTCTCTCGTTAGGAAGCTAGAAAAGAATTACAGTTTATAATGTTATAACAAGATAATAAAAATAAATTTTATTTTATAAAAATAAAACCTATAAAAAACTGATTAACATACAAAATAAAAAGAAATTCAGAAAATAAAAATTTTGAGAATTAAAAAAAAATTATTTTATCTAACCCATTTTATTTTAGTTAATAGAATAGAAATGATTCAATTTGAATGCCAGAGTAAATTATGCAGGGTAATAAATTATTTTGATTGTATTTAATAGCAGCAAATGATATATAGAATGAATGAAAAAAATAGTAAATATTTTTGATAGTAAAATATTTATTCTCACCAACTTTTAAATATTAAAAAAATCATAGTCCTTGATGTAGTTTATTAAATTTTTTAAAAGAATAAATTTCCCCTTAAAGCATAAAATTTTATGTTTAATATAATTTATAAATTAGTCAGACATTCTTCATAGAAGTTAATATTTTAGAATTGTTGCATTTAAAAACATTAAGATAAGGAGGCTAGAATTACAGAATAAATAAAATGTTAATGTTTTAAGTAATAATTTTATTTGACATTTCTAACATTAAAAGAAAAAATCATCAAAATATAAAATAGATAATTTTGTCACAATTTAAAAATATTAGACTTAAAATAATTTGTAAAAAAGATCTCAGAATCTTAAAATTCTTGCATCAAAGATAAAACAGTGGATGAAAATGAAAAGGAAGGAAAAATAAAAATACAGGTAATAATTAAACATAAAAAGAAAAATATATACTTTTTCCAAGTAATGAACATAAAATCATATAATGACAAAAAAAATCAGTTCAATATTAGCATTAAATGCTGCTCTACTTTAAAAGAAAGAAACAAAAAGAGTATAATTTACTATTAGATCAAATAATAATGGAGAATTTTTTGGATAAAATAACGTAACTGAAGATATGATTTTGCTAATTTGTTCTATTTTGTTAAAACATTTTTTTATCTAAGAGAATAATTTTAAAAAATTAATCAAACTTGGTATTTAAACTATATCTATTAATATTTTGAAAAGGAGAAAGAGCTGCTTTGTTGATTTGAAAGAAGACTAAAAAACCGAGATGTAGTAAGTAATACATTGCGATTATACATTTTAGAATAACAACTTTCCACACCAAAAAGATGTAGAAATTAGTACTTTTTCAAAAGTCCCTGAGCAACAAAACTGTACATCAATTTTTTTGCATAAGTAACCTTGCATACAGATAATAAGTTTTTTGATAATTTTTAAGATGCTGCCACACAAGACCTTTACACATGACTATTTTTCTACAGAAAAGTATGAATGAGTTTAAAATATTTATTCAATTTATCAAAACATTACAGCTTGTAAATATTCAAAAGCAATATAGAATAATTATAAATATATACTAGTAAAAAATCAAATCCTATTTAAGTAGTGATATATTATATAACAAATACTCTAATAATTATATTTTTAAGATTAAACTATTACTAAACAACATCATGCAAAATTTATCCAATTTCATTTGAAATAAAACTATTTTAAGATCGTACTACTGCTAAAATTTTAGCCTTAAATATATATCCAAGCCTAAATATTAAAAATAAATAAATAATGTAAACTTTTAAATACTGAATTAAATAAAACAGACAACCAGTTAACATTTATTAAAATACGACTTTAACCTGTAAAAAACTGGGCTATTTCTTCTTTTGAGCATCCAAATGGCAAGCCTCTTAATCGAACACATGCATCACCAAAGGCTTCTTGGCCATCTAATCCACATCTACGAAGAGCCCATTCCATTTCATTTTGTTTTGAACGAAAAACTGTATAAAATAAAATACAACACTTAAAATAGTTCCAAAAACTGATAAACAGAATATAAATTATCAAACCATTGAACATTAATACCTTCTATATATCGGCTGCCAAGATGTTCATTATTTTTTTCTAATCCTTTATCAGCATCTTCTGTTGTTTCAAACTCTACATAAGCTTCACCACTAGGCCGACCTTCTCTCGACATAGTCAAATGAATTCCATTTGGGCCATTTTTTAATTTACATCCTTAAAAGATATTAACAATGATTTTTTAGATATTTTCCCAAATAGGACAAAATTGAAATTGTCAACAATTTTCAAGATAATCAGGAAATATAAAACCGGCAGTTCACATATTCGATTATAATAAATGCTAATTTTACAAATGAATTTATAAGTTTTCAAATCTTTTAAAATTTAATGAATAATTTCTAATTCTGATAAAGTGTACAGCCATAATTTATACTCACACAAAGCTGGAAAAAGAAAATCAACAAAATATTAAAATTCATTCAATAAGAAGGTTTATTTTCCGGCTTATGCTCCTGAATAAATTCTTATTCATTCAATACCTCATTCAGTTGTTTGTCAGTAAATATTTAGATTCATTCTCAATAAAAAGTTTATTCAAGGATTTATATAATTTACATGGAATCATAGAATATGCTCTAAAGAAATACTCTATTCAAAAGTTAACTCCAAAAACTTACCATCAAAAAATTTCACTATGTCATCCTTGGATGCAGACCAAGGTAATCCCCGCACTCGAAGAACGTATGGATCAAAATCTTCAGGTTCACTTTTAACTCTGTACAAAAATGCATAGTTAAGATAAAACTAATTAAGAGCATATTACAAAATAACCACACACACAAAAAGAAAAGAAATATATTGCCTATGTTGTTAGAAAGTTAAATCACATAACCAAGTTTCATACATTAAAAATATAAACAAAGAATTTTGCATCAGAGCAAATAATACTTAAAATATCGCAAAAATGCACTGCTATTTGTCCCTAGTTTTAGATTGATACATCCATTTAAATTCTTAAATGCATTTTTTAATAAAGATTACCATTACAATAATTAAAAAATTTAATTATACTTATGTTTAAAATATACTAAACAAGACAAATAAATCAGATGACAATTTGGAAATTCAATGCATCCAAATACTTTCAATAACTCGTACATTAAAATACTACTAGCATTCTTAAATAACAAATTCAGATAATAGTCTATGGAAATCTACCGTTAAAAACACCTCGAAAACTGAATAATAGCACAGAATTAATAATGAAGTAAAAAAAAGAAATGGAGATTTCGGAGAATTACAGGTGCTTCACATTCTAAATGTTTAAAAGTTAGAAAAAATTTATTAGTGGTACATAAATGTTCCAAGCATTCTAAATAAGTAAAAATTAAATATAACTTAACGATAATAACAATAATAAGCGACATGTTTATCGAGTAGCATGATTTATAGATATGTATAAAAACTTAACATGCACAGTTATTCATCGTACTGCGCCATTTTCATTTGTAGAGAAATGTCTGTTAAAACATTAAATTTAGTCTGCAAAACAAACACAATAAAAATTGAAATTTTAGGAAACATTATTTCATTAAAAAGAATAAAATATAAAACAATTACAATCTATAAGTTAATAACAATATTTAAGAATAATAGAATGATTATAACAAGCACTCACCTGTCCATTTTAGAAAGTGCCTGTCTTTAAGCGTCAAAATTTCCGTATGCTGGAAAAGTATTTAAATTGAAAACAGATAACTAAATTTAACAAGGAAAATGATTATTCTATAAAATATAAATGAAATTACAATACAATAACTAGCTAACGATAAATACAACTTGCAAGCAAACACACACTCTACCGGCAATGATGAATTAAGGAATCTGACAGTTGCCACCATTGATAACACAATTTTATTTGGAAGCATGATATTTTAATTTAAGATATGATTTAATGTTAATGCTTTGGTTCACTGTTCAACCAACGTTAGGTTGCTTGATGGTAAAAAGCATTTCGTCTGATTTTTATTCACTGAATCTTTATTAGTAAATAATTATAAACTAAGTAAATTATCGAAATAAAAAATATAGTATTTAGCTTAAATGTAGTGGCAACAGTTTAACTGTGTTTATTTATCTAGTTAATGTACCGAAGAGTCGCTCAATTATATTTTCGATATTCTGCAAATTATTAGTTTTGTTATTTCTTATTGGTATAAACAAACATGCATCTGTACTGCATTACAGAGATATTTAAATTCTTTATTAATGTCTATATGAAAGATTACTGTTCTGCATGTCGTTTTTAACTTCAAATATAATTTTTTAAATACATAATTGTGTCAGAATAAATTATTTTTGTCATGGCAGATGAAAACATTGAAAGTGCAAATTCCCTCAAAGATCAAGAAGAGGTTTCCAATAAAAGAAAGAATTCTGAAAAAATTAATAAATGTAAAAAGTTTGCTAAATTAAGTGATAAAAATATTGGTGCCAATTCACAGACATGTTTCGAGGACGCTTGTTCCAATGACACCGTCGATAATGTATTGGAAGACATGGCAGAAGAAATTGATAATGTGTTGGAGCAAACACAATATAAAAATAAATTAACACCTGCAAAAGTTAAAAACATTTTGAGAGTACGTTGGAGTTTACATTTTTTTTTCTTTAAAATTATCTTATTTTATTTTTATTCAATGAAACATTGAGGAATTTTGCGATGCATTTACATTTTGTTCTACGTAACATTATTTATATTTTGTATTTTGATAATTGTTTTTTTCAGTAGTTTTAACCAAATGGAATTGACGAATTCTGAATCGATATTAGTGGAATATTTTTGAATTTATTAAAGGAGCACATTTTTAGTCATAAATCAGTCACAGCATTCTTAGTCGAGTGATATGCTTATTTTTATATAATTTTTGCGTAAATGAAAAGTTAAATTGTTTTAAGAATCTAAATTAGTAAAAAAATAAAGTTAATTAACAGAAATAAAATGTACACTTAAAATATTATTTTTTAAAGTAATATCTTACCAGTAATAAAAAATAGTAAATTTATTTTTATTTTATAAACTTTTTTTTTCATAATTAATCTTTTCTTGACCATTAAATAAATAAAAAAGTATCATTGACTCTGATTATAAATAGCAAAATATTTTATTTAATTATTACAACAATTTGAAGGAGAGAATCTGTAGTTTAGTTTGATGTGTGCACGTAAAATAGGATTGCATATTTGTCTATTTTTTATATGGTGCTTGAATTAGTATTTAAAAATAATTTCATAATAGATGGTGTTAATAAAATTTGATACTGGGATAAAGTTAACTCAAAGATAATAGTGAAAAAATCTTATTTTAATAAAATGGTGTTCTGCATATTAAGTATTTTTTCTCTAATACATATCTGTATATTAACTGCATATATGGTTAAAAATTATTATTTAGAGATGATATGATACTGGAAAAAATAAATACCTTTTTCTTTGGGGATTTGCATAAAACTATTAACCAAATCTGTGTAAATATTTTTTTAAATGTATAAATGTGATTCTACTAACTGATTTAACCCAGTGGATAAAGATATTCTAATTAAGCATTTTTTCATGTGCTATTAACTAGGAAGAAAAAAGTTTCGTTGTATGATTTCAAATTAATATCTATTTTTAGGAAAAAACAAACTGTCATAAACTGATTATATTAAAAAGAGATTTATAATTTCTTACAAGTATTGGGATATGCTTGAAATATAAAATGTCATTTTATTCCATGTAAAGTGCTAGTGAAATATAAGTTTTCCATTAATCAATAAAAAAAATGGCCATTTAATGTAGATTTCTGCCAAATTTCTTATACTGATTTTAAAGCGAAAAATTGTCAAATAATGTAGAATCTCACCAGATTTCTTTGACGGAATTTTTTTCACTTCTGCCTTTCTAATGGAAAAGTACCAAGTGCCTTTATCTGCATGAGGAAGCTAAAAATATAATTTTATATTTCCCTACTTTTTACACATCTTGAGTTCTCAATTTTTTAAATTTATTTAGAAGAAATTGAATCTTTAATAATGCTATAAACATAAATATGTTGACAGCTTCTGATATTAACTGTATTTCTTGCTAATATTTCTAAATACCTTATATAATTGATACATTGGGAATCATTTTAGCAAATTAAATAATCTTTAGTAGTTTTTTTTAATTTTTTGACTTAATTTTTAGAAATATTAATTATATATATATATGGATATCTTTAATGATATTTTAAACTCTATATTAAAACCTAATTAATTTCCAAAGTTTTATCCAAATTTAGCCCATATTAACTGTATTCTAAAATATTCTCTTATTTCATTCCTCATTTTCTATTTAATTAATTCAAGAGAAGCTTTGTAAAATTCTTTAGATAACAGCTCCCATGCTCCAAGTGGAAGGATGATAATTGTTGATTTAAATGAAATACTTTTTAAAAGATTCCTGTGTTTCCTTTCCTCGTTCGCCGAGTGTTGAGAAAATCCTATTAAGATCTCATCGAATTTAAGCAACATGAAAAAATATTTTCTGTATGAAAATCTTATGGTATTTAAGATTAGAGATAAATGATTTCTTGTTCTACTTTTGTGCCACTCTGTGAGCTGACGTTACTTGTCCTCACCTGTTGTACATAGATAGCTACTATGTCTTCGAAATGCCTTCTGCTTTGAACAAAAATTACGTATATATATTTATATATATAAATATATCTGTATACATAAACTCTTTTCTTATGTAATATTCTATTAAAATATCCATGAACTATAAAAGTTATATATTTTAATTCTAATAGCTAAGAATTTTGGAATTATATATTTAATTTTAAAATGTAGTTTTCTTGATTTTTCTCCCCATTATTTTATAATAAGTATTTAACATTAGGAAAATGAACTGCAATTGAATTATGCAATTGTTTTAGAACTGCAATTGAAATATGTTTTAAAAATTTAAATGTTTGAAAGAAAGATTAATTTTTTTTCTTTACAAATATTAAAATAACACTTAACACAATCTTATAGAAATGATATATCTTCATTACTGTTCAGAATTAAATTAATTATTCAATTAAGTTTTAATTTCTAAATTTAATACATATTTGTTGGCTGTGCTAGAAAACATTGAAAACTTCGTTTTTTGAAATCCTTTTCATGTTGTATCACCCATCTTGATTCAATTAAAAAAATAATTGCTGCAGTTAAGATATTCTTTGAAGTAGAAAAGATGGTAACAACTCAGGGATACCAATTATCTAGAAGAAAGCATTAATCTATCTGTTTATCTTCTTTTATACTATATTTAGAAATTAAACCTAAGTGCATATTCTCATTCTAAAATTCTGATGGCTCATATTAACATTTGAATTTGATACCTTTAATCTTTTGTAAATGATTAGAATTAGTTTCAGATAAAAACATTCTTCAAAGTTAAAGAAAATATCACGAAATTTTATAGTTGTATTGCATTGTATAATTTTTTTAGCATTGAATGTCCATCATTTAAGTTATTTTATTGTTATTTATTCTTCAGCATATTATAGCAAATGAATATGTGCTTGCTATGGTTCGTAATACAATGAAACCAGAAAATAGTGATGACGAAGAGCGGGGAGACTCTACTTATGAACCTAAGTTGACAAGATCTAAAGCAAAAGAAATGAGAAAAAAACAATATACGGTAAAATAAATATGCATATATCATATTCTTTTCATATTTTATTATGAGATTTGAAATCACATATTAGATGCATTGTTTTATTTTAAAAAAAATTATTTTATAAAAAAAAGTATATTTTGTAGATTAAATAAAAATGCTTGTTTAATTCATATTTTTATATTATATCAATAACTGGGAATATAATTGTGACGACTATTCTGAAAATTTTTGTTACTATAGCTTTCTTAAATTTTGAAATTATTCTTTCCCCCCCCCTCTAAAGTTTTGTGGTTTATATTAAATTTCTCTCAGGAACATAAAGTTTAGAAATTTTTACATACAAAGTGAAAGCAATTGTTATCTGCAAAAAATCTGACCAAGATTTTGGTGATCCTGTATATTAAACTTTTCTAAGTATGAAAAATCCATCTTTAGAATCATACTTATCTACCTATAAACATGATGACTCAAAGATGCTGTTAGTTAAATTAATAATATTAGAAGTATTTTTCACCAAAGTTGTATAATTCTACCAATTTATTAACGGACAGTTTATTTCTTTTGTCTTCCTTGACGGAGTGGACATGATGATTAAGACATAAAAAGATTTTGAAGGATTAAATCTACCATATATTTTATCAGCAGAATTATAGAATTGTGTTCATTTTACAATTCATTAGTTAACTTTTTCTTGAAAATTTGATATACTTCAATCTTTGATTTTAGAAAATCTCCATATAATTATAAATTTTTGCCTGAAGAGATAAAACTTGATTTTATTCAATTATTAGCATATAATTCATCTAAAAATATAATTTTAATTCTAGCTTCCTTGGCCAGTTTCTTCTCCTGTGAAAAAAGCTGAGAAAGTTTCCCAGAAACTTCTTGAAGAAGAATTTCCAGATGAAAGTTCATCGGATGAAGATTACAAACCAAATGAAGAAGAGGTGGAATAAAATCTGTATAATAATACAAATATTGTTTTTTTTTAAATTTTATCATTAAAAATATTATTAAGAATAAATTGTTAATAAGTATAATGAATTTGTTACTATATTGAGACCCTTTAGTAGGTTTTCATTTTTTTTGTGTATCAAATTTGTTTCATCTTTTACTTTACTTTTGTCATAAATAATTTAGCTGCTCAAACACCTCTTTCTATGTGTAAATGTAGATTCAGGAAATAATCTGTCGCATCAATTAATATTAGTGTAATAACTGGAAAGGGATTTGTATTAAAATTTGAAATACCATATACCCATTAGTGTATCTTCTTGTTCTTTCCATCATTTTTATGTATGAAATGTGTCGCAAATATTTGTTTATTATATCAAAAGAAAAAATAACTGCCGATATTTGGTTGGCTCAAACTATTTTCTTTTTGTGACCTTGCTTTAAATTTGCTTAGTTTTAAAATTAATTTTATTTTTACTATTAATGTAATGCTTAGACCTTGTAGTATTAAATTGTGTTGAATAACCGAGAAATGCTTTTTTAAACCAAATTACTGAACATATATTTTCAAGTTTTTAATACTTAATTGTGAATATTTTTTTTTATTTCAGTCTCCTAGCGATGATGAAGATGTAATTGTAACATCACCAAAAGTAAAGGATTCAGCACAATTTCTTACAGCTGTTAACTCTTCTTTACCTATTCAGACTACTACAGAATTGGTATCTGAAGAAGAAAAGATTCTTTCTGCTGAATCAGTTCCATTTGATATGCTGTCTGGCAAAAGTGAAGTAAGCTTTTTCTTTTTTATTAAAATGTGGTATGAATTTTCTTTAATACATTATAATACTATTATAAATTTTAATATATTAAATAATATATAAATCAATTAAGGCATTATAATCGTTACAATTAATTAAATTTTGTTATATACAATCAATTAATTTTTATACTAGAAAATAGTTATTCTTTTCTATTATATGAAGACATCCCCCTTCCCCCTCCATGAATTGTCTGCTGAGTAGTATTTTCATTGACTATATTTATTTCTAACATACAAACCTGAACCTTATTGCTTAAAGAAAATTAATAACACTTTATTATTAACTTTTTATTTATTTATTCAATAAATAGTATGAAAATAGTCAATTACATTTAAAAAAAATCAGTTGTTTCTATATAGATGTGTTAACTTGCAGAAAAATTGTTTTACACCATAGCCTTAAGCATTTAAGTAATTAAAATATATAAAGTAGGTCTTGTATTCATTCTACTTTGCTTTATGGCTTACATTGTACAGATTTATATTCATGCCATTATTAATAAGTGCACATAATCCTTAAAAAAATGTATATTCAAAACTATTTATTATCTGGTGCACTACAAGATACAAAACCCCTAATAAAAGTAATGAAAAACTTGATCTTCATTACTTTTATTAGGTGTTTTGATCAGAAAATCTAGGTATAGGTATTTTCATTTTTGTGATTTTATTATTCTGTCTCTACTAATAAAAATACTGTTTGACGCTAAAAGTTCTGTGTTTTATTTTGTTTAGGATCTTGCCATTAAAAGATTAATTTTAAAGTAAGAGCAGTAAAGTTTCCAATATGCTTTTATGTATATAATTTTAATGCCTTTTTTTTGTTGTTGTTGTTGTTGATTAGGCAGATAAAATTGCTTTACGAACACGCTCAAAACTTTGTTTAAATGACACTCCTTTGGAAGACATAGAAGCTTCATTTATAGCTCCTGATATCACAATCGATATGTATGATACCAAATGTGATGATGAAGAGTGGCAAGAATTTTTACGAGAATTGTGTAAACCTATAGGTAAATTTTTAATGTATTTTAGATATATTAAAGAATTGCATTATCAATTAATAATTAAATTTTTATTTATTATATTACTAATATAAATATTTTTATTTTGGAAGTATAGAGACTTTTCATTAATTATTTTCCTTCCATTTTATATATTGCTCATTCTATAAATATATACTTATTTTCATATTTTTGTATTTAAATATTTTCTTTTTTATTCTTGACATTTAATCTGCATCTGCATTTGCAATCATTATCTTAATCTACAGAATTATTACATTTTTTCCCTTCTTTAATTCTGATTTTTTTTAAAGATAACTTATGCTTAGAATATTTTTTTAAAAGTAAAGTTTAAAAATTTGTTCCAGTTTCTCCCCCCCCCCCAATATATTTAAGTAATTAAAATGATGGCAAATTTATTTACTAGCAGGTTATTTGGAAATGTACTAATTCTTATAAAGGGAGAGCACACTGCTGAAATTTGAGCTCAGGATGAGATTTAGTATAATGATACTATACATTTAGGATGTTCATTCATAAAAATATTAAAACACAATGGTCAGTCAATTTCGAGAAAAAAATTCCTCAAACTTTTAGTAAAGCTCATATACTGATAACTTGACTGCTGTATAGATGATCCCAATGGCTTGGTTGTCTAGGTAATCGTCTCATGTGCAAAAAGTCAGGGTTTGAATCTAACTGGATATTTTTCTTTTTTTTTTAATAATCCTTATTTTTTAAATCATTAATTATTCCTTAATAATCCGTAGTCAATTGAAAAATTACAAATACTTATAATTAATAAGTTTTTAATTTTTTTATTCAAAATAAATATTTATTATGGAAATGCATAATAATAAAATTATTTAAATTTAATTAAATATTTACAAATAGCTTAAATTCATATGCTATTTATTTTTATGTGAAGGCAAATGCTTACACTTTTAATACTTCATTTAATATTTGAGAATAGTAATAAATATAACATGAATAGTGATAATTATTAATTATAAACACTCGCATTGTAAAAAAATTTGTCGGCATTGAATTTAAAATTTGAAGAAATGTATTCTATTTCTTTTTCTTCAGATCCATACTCATCTGATGAAGCATGATCTTCAGTTTTTTAAAGATATTGCTCATTATCACACACAATAATTTCTTCAGAGATCATGTCAAGAGTATTTATATAACTTTCTTCACCCAACAAAATTGCTTCTCTAGAAACTGAAGCTGAAGATTCTGGTGAAATAAGATTATTTTCAGTAAACAATTCTTGATAATAAACAACTGCATTTTTAAATCTCAATTTTGACTTTATTACTGTATATGATTCTGTATAGTAATGGAATTTCTTTTATCTTCAATCTCCAATACTTTAACAGTATCCATATTCACAAACCTTCAAATATTTATCTATTTTATTTTTAATTATTTAAAGGGTTATATAAGGCAAATTAAAAACTTTTCTTTGTCTTTGTTTGAATTTAAATTATAATTAAAATTTGAACAGTGAACATCTACCTATGCATCAATAAATTAACACCTGACCTTGGATCTTTTTATATGTCTATTACTGATTTTAAAATTATCAATAATATGTTTTTTAGATCCACAAGTAGTTTTAGAACATCCAGAAGTGGATGATGTTGAAGATGATCCAGAATATAAAGTATTAGATGAAGAAGATGTACCTGATTATAATGACTTGCGATATGACAGCTCTGTTAAAATCACAAGTATACATTTCTTTTAAATAGATATTTTTTTATTTATTGCCATTGTTTATTATTAATTACTTGCAAAAATCTCAATTAATAGTTAAATAAGACTAGATTTATATTAAGTGTAGCTTACAAATTTCTCTACAAATAGGAGATGAACTGAATGCTTTGATGGCTGAGATATTGGATTTTGCTCAACAAGACTTGGGTGATTTGGATGATGAAGAGGATGAAGAAAATAGAACTCAAATAGGGTAAGCAAATAATAATAATAAAAAAGAAAATACATACAAAGCATTTCTCTCTAAAAGTTTGGATAAATATATAAAACTGTTATAAGGAATATAAAAAATTATTGAGCTAAGGTCTAATATGATTTTATGATATTCAATTTTGTCTTAAAATTTGCATCTATTTAAATTTTTCATGTATTGTTTATTATAAAAACTTGCTAGATTAAAATAACACTTATAAAACAATAGTTATATTTTGAATATAATTTTTATGACTTAGTTAAAAAGTCATAAAAAGGTTACAAATGATTCTATTTTACTATTTATTATTGTATTGTTAAAAAAACCTTTAAAAACTGAATATTTTTTACTCAAATGATGCATTAACATCATTAAGATTAAAAATATTTTAGATTTAATATGTTGTACATTATTATAACACTAGTGTTCCTTTTTAAATACGCATTCATCAGGAAGGATACAACTCCTATTGTGAATGTTGGATCTGTTTCATATGAGAATGTTCAATCACAATGGATGAGTTCTGATGAGAGACTTCAGTTAGATGAACAAATAAGAATGGTAGGATTTTCTGTAACATTAATTTGTAAAATATTTTACTGTTAACTAAAGTACATACCTTTTTCCAATATTTTTGAATCATTTTTTTAGTGACCTTTCTTAGTAATTTATGATCTGTTTAACCTAAGGCTCATGCTTCAGCTGACTGCCAGAATTTCTCTTTCTGGTTTGTTATGAAGCAATGGAACAAGTTAAGAATTATTTTTTATCCTTTATTTATATAGTTTTATATACATATCATATGCTTAAGTGATACTTCATTTCATACATATTTTTCCAGGAAGGGGCTAAAAACAGTATAAAATAGTTAAATATTTTAGTTTGGTCATGGAAAGTAAGTGTTATTCATTTTAAGTTTTTCATATATTCTTTCAATTATATTTTCTATATTAATTCAATTTCTAAATATCAATCTTTGTAAATTTTAACTTTTGGGAAGAAAAAGAATAAAACTTAATAATATTTAATTGCTTTAATTTAATAGGTAACTATTCAACTATAAAAAAATCAGAAATTTTTTGTGTGAGAATCAATATTTATTGTACCGAATATTGCTTAATTTTACAATGCACATGTTAAAATTTGGTGAATAAAAAAAGCAATTGATTGTTGAGCAATTTAGCAATCATTGCATAGCTTATAATTCTTACAGCTTTGCTGCTATAAGTATTTGTTTTGCACTTTAAAAGTTTATACATTTTTTTTACAGTATGTACAGATTCTTGCACAGTCCTATTTACTTTCACATGGAAACCCTCAGCTCAATTTCATAAATGTGTCATCAAAATTATTTTTGGTAATTATATTTGCTATATTTTATTTTTATGTGGAATAGTTTATTTATACATTACTTATCTCTACCTATTTAGAGTTGACATTCATTCTATAAAATAAGAATTTTATGTAATTATTAATATTTAACCTAATGTTTAGTAATTCTTAAAAATCACTGGAAAGTCAAAATTTTCAGTCTTGAAAATTATAATAAGAATTTCAAGTTCATGATTCCATTTTTTTCATATATAACGAATTACCTTGGTTTTTATGACAGGGCGCAACATTTAAACTCTTTGGGGGAAAAAAAATTAAGGTTTTTTTTTAGTTTCCAATAAAATAATTGAGAGAAATATTTCTCTTTTAGATGACAGTTTCAAGACTTGAAAACACATTATGAATTAATTCTTATTGTATATTGAATATGTCAAGGTTGAATGCCAACCTGTTAGTGAAATGTTGAAATATGGCATTCTGATGTAATGCCATCATTATCATTTTACCACTACAAACTTATTCAATTAAACTGAATTAAAGTTGAAAAAAAGAAGCTTCTTTTTAAAACCTAAAACATAACTTAAGTTTTATTAATAGACAAATAAATTATAAAGCATTCAAAATGTAACCTTGTGAAACTCAAAATATGAAATCTGACATATATTTTTATAAATAATTTTTATATTAATTTTATTAAATAACCTTCCTTTTGATTCAAGAAAAATCTGTGGGCAATGAAACAAATCAAATGTCTTTTTTTGTGATCGCATATCTACTTTACTACAAAGCATTTTTAACATTGTGAAAACTCCTGATTCATGTTGCCCGAAATACTCATAGAATAATCTAGATTTTTCATTTGCAATTACTTTTTACTAAACAACATCAGCTTATGAGGCTGTTTTGAATATTTTACATTCAAAAGGTTTCGGGATTTTTATGTAAAAATTCTAAAGCACTTGAAAACAAATGTCCCAATATCTGAAATTCAATAAATAAGGGTTTTTGAAACAATTTTTTAATGAATAGATTTTTAAAGCATTAGAACATTTAATTAATTTTAATATCCTATTAAATTTAGAGCTATTGGTATATGTTTTTATATTGGATTTAATTTTTGTAAAAATTAATATCAAAATCTAAATTTATTTAAAAAAAATGTAAAACATGAAACATTTAAGCAATAAGCATTAACATTTTTCTGAATATCATAAAATTTTGGTGAAATTATAAAATTTTCTTTATTTAATTTGACTAAATCTTGCTATTTTGTCTAAGTAACTATATAATTATATGGATAAATTGTGTTATTTTATATAAACCAAAGATGTGATTATATTTTTATGTGGAAACATTCAAACAATTCTAACTACACAGAAGATATATATCTAGTTTTGAATGCTAGAAATGAACAGAATACAACTTAAGAATATGTTAAAATAAAAATCGGAATGTATTTATAATTTAATGTGTAGAAGTTTTTCGTGAAATTTGAAATGGTTTGTAGTAAAAATATTGTAGAAATTTTACTCTTGTCTTTCCTTCCACAAAAGTTTTTTTTTTCTATATACTTGTTTTTCTTATAATCATAAAATCTTCTGTCACTTCTGTCAAATCAATTAATTTCATATTGCTATTATTTAACAGTATTGTAATTTATGTAACATTGAAAAGTTGATATAATTTATAAATATGAGCAACTGATTTATTTAGTTTTGATAAATCTATTAGTCCTTTTTAATTTAATGCAGAAGGGTTTTATAACTTTTTATAAATTTTTATTTTACACTTGTTTTCTTATTCTTGTTAATAATTGTTTTTTTAAAATCATAAATTGGTGTGCTAGTGAAATTAAAAGAATCTTTTTCAATGAATAATGAAAATTTAATTATGTAAAATGTTTTATGGCATTGAAATGAATGCTTCTTTGCAATTAAGGTTTAATGAAGAATACGAAATATTTTTTTATCTTCGACTAATAAAGTCTCATAGTCCATCGTAATGATAATTGAAGAGTTTGAGTATAATGAAAGTCATGAATATAAAAATGATTTTACATTTATTTGATTTTTTTAAAACTTTTTTGTGTACTTTTTAAAAGTTATTGTACCCTGGATTATGTTCTCCTAAGAAACAATATTTTTGTTCCCTGTAAGTTGTTCTATTTATCTCAGTTTCATTACCATGGACTACTTAATAACTTCTTAGTTGGAGCATGCTAAGGTAATTTATCACTTATCATTTTATGGCTTATCACCTTGTATAGTAATTTGAATATTCTAATACAAAAGGTTTCAATTTAGTTTTAAGTGTAGATCTGCAATTAAAATAATTTTCTGTGTAATTTAAATTTTACTTTTTTGTAATAAATTGTTTATATAAGTGAGAATAAACTGATTTTTTTGTAGGATGAAATGAAAATGTTTGCATCTCGTGAGATGGCTTCAAATGAAAGATCTGCCTTTTATGCTCAAAATCTAGATGGTGCACTTGAAATAGTAAATGAGTATGAGAATCGTAAAATTCCTTTACGCCCCAAAAATATTACACCAGTGAAAAAGTCTGTTCTTCCACGTAAGTTTCTTTCATGGTAATTCTACAAGTGAAAGCAAGTTATTTTCTTTTTGTAATGTGAATTTTAATTTTTTTTACAAAAAAGAGACATTTCTTTATTTTATGACTAAATTCTAAAAAATATAACTTTAGTTGCATTTTATTTTGAAATTTATCTTTTGCAAACATAAGTTAAGAAAGCATACAAGATATGTTGAATATGTAGGTAATGGCCTATTTTGAAAATATAGTTATTTTCTGAATTTTTTTTGTGGTTTTAGTTGCAGTCTATAGGAACATAAAAATCATTCTTTGTTTATCTTAAGAATATGAAGAGAATTTTGTGAAATTTTACAAATTTCGTTTTGAATATAAAATTTATGTACAAAGAAATTTGTTTATATCTATTTTAAAGATTTAATTTTATTCAAATATATTAATTATTTTTAATTGCAATAGAATCATATTCAAGCTTAATTAATGGATGTAGTGATGTACCATGCATTTTTTGCTCATGCTTGTTAGGCTATGACTAACTAAGAATTTATTGCAGTTACGGAATTTATTTTAATTAATATAATGAATTTAAAGATTATAATTTATAAAAGTATCTTTACTTGGTTATAATTTTTTTAACAAACATTTTAAATTTTCAATTAAAACTTAGCTTTTGTCTATAAATATTTTCCAAGTGTTATAAGATTTACAACATTCTTCCACTTCTCTCAAAAATATAACAATGTATAAAAGTTAGCATTTTGTTTATTTTTTCGAAATTTTCGTTAATTTATATAAAATTTATTGGTGAATTGCTTTTAAACTTAGTTCTTTAAAACTGTAGAATTGAAACTTAAAAACTGTAGATTGAAAAGTATTGTGCTCTTTGGAGTAGACATTTAAATAAAATTTTAAAGTTTTATGTATTTTTCTGCTGATTTTTTAAATAATTGAGAAAAATTATACATGAATTTTACTCTCTCCATCATGAATAAAATCTTGGCTCTCATTATTATAATGATTATCTTATGTGTAAATGAACAATTTGAATTTTTTTTTTTTTTTTGAATCGTAAACTATAGTAGAAATCAATTCTCCATTCATCACTTATGATTTAATGTTTCAAAGGGAAATTTGGTCACTTCATTTTGAAACTTTTCAGTGAGATGTTACTTAAAATCATTTAGTAAATATAATGAAGGATAGTTATTTTACGAAGGAATTTAGTTAATAAAATGGAGGATAGTTTAAATATTTTGTAATGTTCATTTTCTATAAAGCTAATCTATTTTACAATTATTTTGATAATTCCTTTCAGTTCATTTTGTTACTATTTAATAATCTAATTTATTAAATTGACTTTTTCCATTTTTATTGTTTAGTTTCAAAGCACATAATTCTTAAGAATTAATATATCTTCCTAAGTTTCCTTCAATAATATTTTTCTTAAAGTATGAAAGGCTCAATTACTTATTGAAAAGTTTAATACATATCAAATGTATTCATTTTTCAGAGAATTCTGGTAGTCTATAACAATGATTAGTTGTTTTAAAACTTTATTGTTTAAAGGAAAGGTGATTGTGATCATTCTCATTTTCAATTTACAGCCGTTCCTCAGCATGTGAAAAATACCCTAGCAACTAGTAAGGTTTTTATTTATCCTGAATTATTGCCTGTTTGTGGATTTCGAGAAGTATTTGAGAAACAAAAAACTAAGTTCTCTGCTCCTGAAGATAAGTTCGTACCACTTTAATATATATATATATATTTCTCCAAATTGCTTACTTGGTTGAGAAAGGGAACTTATTTAGATGAAATATTCCAAATTTTTGCCTTAACATGCTTTATTCTTTTGATTTTTTCTTTTTATTTTCTCAAATTTTTTTATTTCCATTTAAAAATAGAAATATTTTTTATTTGTTTTAAATTTTTTTGAACAAAACTGTCATTAAGATATTGTAACTTTTAAATTATATCAAATTCAGCAATCTTTTTTGAATAAAATAATGAAAATGCATTCATTTTACTAAAGTATATGTGTATATATTTATATACAATTAACAATCTAAATTATTAAAATTTGTCAGTTTTAATGCAATCTTGCTTTTATTTCAGTTATACAACTGAATTTATTAAACAATGTTTAATATCTTATGTGTTCTTATAGCTGAAAATATGTAATTGTTTTCAGCTTGTTGTTATTTTAGTTGAGTGTAATTATCTTTAATGGAAGTTAAAAGCACAAAAGAAAAAAAAATTATTTTTAATAACAAAATTTGAATCTTATCTATTTAAGTGAATGTTTGTTTGTTTTTTTGTTTATGAAGTTATATTTGTCTTTAGAAGTTTTAGCATTGCTTTTTGATATTTTTTTGTAAACCATTATTGTTTTTTAGACTACTGTAAGCTTTATATGATAAATATAGCATTTACAAATGTTAGCATGTGCCTGAAATGTTTTTTTTGTATTCTTTGAAAGATAAATGGTTATTATAAAATTATTTATTATTGTAAGATCTTGCAACTGCCACCAGTTTGTATCAATATAATTTTGACTTAATGTTTGTGAAAAATATTGTGTGAAAATGATTTTTTAAAAATAATCTTAGACATTGTTTTTTAGAATTTTAATGATGTATTTTTCTTTATTTATTAATGTTACTGAAATTATAAAATATTTGCCAATTTTTTTTCTTAGTTGTATTTTAATGATATATATATATGTATTACAGTCTCATAGCCCTGGGTATGGAACAGTTTGCAGATGTGAATAATCCTGTTGAGTGCATTCATGCTTTATTGGTTCCTACTAAAACAGTTGAACAAATTAAGATTAGAATTAAGAATTCAAAAGTTAAAAAAAATTCTTTGGATAATCCTATTAAGGTATGTACATTCACTATAGTGATTTAATATATGGTGCAAAGAATTTTTTTTTGTTGCTGTAGAGTTCTAAATCTGCAGGGCATATCATTATTTTGGATCATCTATTACAATTTTAGTGTTATAAAAATATTGATAATTTTTGCCATATGTTAGTGACAGTTTTTTTAAATACATTTTTTAGTGTAAGTATGAAAAAAAATTGATGGAAATATTCTTAAGATATTTCACTAATGTTACTACATATTAATTTTAAAAATGTTATGCTCAAATTTTAGTTCTGATTTACTTATTAAACTTTCAAAAACAATTATAAAACTTAAATGGGAATGAATATCAAAAGATAATAAAAGCTTGTAACAAATTTTTAATTGGGATTTGTAGTTTCTACAAAAAAATTATCAATTCTATATGATTTTCCTTTAACTAATAGGAACAACTTTTAATGTTTAAAATATAAAATTTCCTGATTAAAATTAGCTCCATTATTTTATTATTAGTTAGTGCTTCATTTTCTTAGGAATACATATAGTTTGATGAATCCCTATGTAACAAAGCTGGAGAAAAATATATAATGAATATAATGCTCAGATATAAAACATATTTGTGAATTGAAAATATGTGACAAATTTTGAACAAAAGTAAAGTTTAAAAGTTATTTTCTTTGTGGAGCATAAAACTTTCCTAATATAAATAACTGGGATAGTTTATTCCTAAATTTATCAATTAAGTGTAATAAGATGAAGAATTTTCATTTAATGCATTCTGTATAATATATGATTAAAGATTTCAACCATGAATAAATATTAATTTTTCAAAATATAGCTATGATGTAATGGTGGTTACTAGCATCTTATTATTAAATACTTTTTTTTTGTATGAATTCTACTGAATGATTGAAAATTGTATGTATCAAAGTTTAACAGAAGGTGAAGTTGATATTTTCAAAACACTTTTTTCATTATTCAGTTCTATCATGTCTACAAACAAGCTCCCCAATTTCAAAGAGTTATCCGTATATTTGACCCATTGAATGTTAAAGCTCCAGAGGATTATCCATCAGAAGTTCTTCCAAAATGGATGGTAACAATTGTTTACTTTTTGTGTGTGTGTGTTTGTGTGGTGCTTTTCTGCGCGTCATCATTTGGTTTAAGATTCTGAAAACAAATTTTTAGCTCTGATATTTATTTAAGTAAAAATGTTTATTGTAAAATATTTTTTTATCATAAAGCCTTTAAGGCATATATTTGAAAATTCTCTAATGGTGTTTTAGTTTAATTTTATTTAATAAGCTGCTTTTTTTTAACATTTTGATTTCTGATTGGAATATTTATTGTATATTTCTAAATATAATCCCATCTATGTATAAGCTGATAATTTTTTTAATCAAAAATTTATCTAAAAATTATTATATATAAGATAAAAATAAAAATATTAATGGCATTCAAATATATCAGTGAAAATATCACCAAGAATGCGAAACAGCAGAAATATTTTTCAATCAAGTTGTAAAAACTAAATGCAAGCTACAATAATTTTAACTCTTCTAACTCTCTCTAAAGTTTGTACATTCCCCTCCCCCCGTATTCCCCCTGCCCCCACTATTTTTTTTCTTGTGCCATTTTATTTTTATTTGAAAGCTGAGTAAGAAAAGAAATTTTTATATGAAAATTTTCTAATTACATTTGATAACATTTTCATATTTCCCTATTAGCCAGGAATAAATTTCACCAACATCATATATTTTGCCTAGATGATAATGTAATAAATATGCAATAATAAATGATTATGAGAATAAAAAAACTCATCTTCACAACAAGACTTTGTTTCAATGAAACCAATAACTTATTATGTTTACAGTTAATTATTTTAAAAAAAAACCTATTAACTATAAAATAAAAGTGCTTATTTGGCAATATTTTACAAACTAAAAATTGCTTACATTGTTTTGAAAAATTAGCATCACCATATATAATTCAATCCCCATAATTTTGATTTAGAAAAAGTTCCTAAATTTCTTGACTGACATACAATACTATCTGGTAATAATGATGATTATATAATTTATAATACTTTCTCAGCAAGAAAGTTTTGTAGGTTTTTTATTCCTTTGTCAGTTAAGAATTTGAATTTATTATAGATTCGATCTATTGTATTCTTTCTTTTTCAGTCCATATCACAAATAAATTATTATTGCATGCAACACTGTTTACAAATCTGCTGATTCTTGCAAAATCATTCTATGGGGCAATATTAAGAGATAATGCTTTGTTCTAATTCTCCCACAATGTAGTAGTTACAAATATTAATCAATTTTATTATCCTTTTTATATGGTTTTCTTTAAATAAAAATGATTAATTGGCTGTGATTTATTATTTGCCTTTACATACTGAAATTTTACTTACTTGAGCCTGCATATTTCTTATGGCATTGTATAAAAGAATGCATTTTTCATAATCAAATTAGCAACATAGTTTTATATTATTAATCTATTTTAAAAAATTTAGATATAACGACCAAATGTGAAAATCAAATGCAAAGATTTTTTTTAGCTTCTTATTTAAAATAGTCATTTAATGAAGAATTTTATAGTTATATAATTAAGATATAAAATAATGATTTTATTTTATATCTAATGTTTTTGTGTTAAATTTTTGTCTATTTGGAATAAAATTATTTCACTTAATTAAAATATTATACATATTGGCTGCAAATATATCCTAAAAAGCAATGTATTCAAATAAATAATTACTTTAAATAATAATAAAAAAACTGATAAATAATTATCTATAAACCCTGGTCTATTTTTGGATTTCAGGGCAGTCTCAATCTCCATTATTACCATTCAAGTTAATGAAATTTGAGAAAATAAAATGCCTTTGACTTGACATCAAAAATATTTAAAATCTTGCTTAATTTTGAATTAAAATTCTAATTATGATCCTATAGTATGTATTGAAAACAAAATATCTTTTTTACTATATTTATTGTGTTAAATCAATTATGCTGATCTGTAGAATACCAAGTGTTGAAATGTCTTAAAATATTTTTTTTTATTAGTGGTAAACATTAACAGTGTTATTACAATTTTGAATTTATTATTTCAGGAATCATACAGCAAAGTTGGAATCCATCCTCATGCTAATCCAGTAATAGCTCCAATTCAGCCCAAAAAGAACACAAAACCACCTGTAGCCATTGTCCACCCGATGTTCCGTAAACCACTGGAATCCAGAAAACTTCCTCCTATACTTCCAAGGGGTTTTTCTCCTCTTAAACAAATATCACCAATTCTCAGGAAATATTCTCAACAAAGACGAATTGTCCCAGTTGTACCTTTTAATATAACCTCTCCTCATAAAAGAAAATATCCTCCAAAACAATTTGCAAAGTCTTTTATAAAACCTGCTCCTCTTAATATAAATAATCCTGTGATACTGGACAAGCAGAAAAATCTTGTTAATAAGGAAATTAGCTTTCCAGAGAATGGAAATGATGATGGAAGTCAGTCTCTCAAGAAAAAAGATAATTTGCCCCCCACTCAAGGTACTTCTGTACAAAGTGTGCCTGCTGCTATGAAAACGGAGCAAACCATATCTGATAATCTTTCTGCGTCAGAACCTCATGTAGAGACTGAAATTTTGGATGAAGCTGACGAAGAAATTGCTGAAGAAGAGCAGGATTTGGCAGTGTCTATGGCAGTCACTAATAATGTGAATGGGAAAAAACAAGTTGTCAGTAAAAAAAGGAATAAGCTCCAGAGAGATCTGGAGGCATCTCTTGCACTTCTTCAGCCAACACTGTTGAGAGATGATCCAAAGGTTAGTTCTGCTGATTCAATATTTAAATATATAATTAAAAGCCACATTTTTTTATTTATTTAAATTCATTTTTATGTGTTGTATTTAGGACACCTTTTATTTCTCTACTTTTCTTAACATAAAAAGTTGTCATTTTTCTCAATTCATTTTTGAGTTGAGGGGGATTGGTTTAGATAGCTTTTGCTATTGCTGTTTCTTGCTATTTCTCAAAGATATATTTTTGTGTTAATAATTTATGACCAAGAAATTTATATTTCAAACTGAATTTTGAACAGTTTGCAACAAATCTGCAAATTTAATATCTACAAATTTAAATTGTTATTAAGAAAGAAAAGAACAAATAATCAAATATCTGCTTAGTATAATAATAAATGTGTCATCTGTTTGCAAAATAAGCATTAGGTTTTTGAAAGCATTAAAAGATTTACTTTAAAAAAAATTCTTTTATATATTAAGAAACTTTATGGGAAAAGTATTAAATAATAATATAGATCATAAAATTTTATTGGATGAAATAACAAAAGTTTATTACAACAATGAATGATAAAAATTGAACATTAGTATTTGTTTTAATTTCCTTATTGTGAATATTTATTTGAAATATAAATTGTTACTTAACATTGATGTCATAACAAATATTATTTTTATTATATAGATTGCAGCATAATATATTTTTTCCCTTCAGTTCATTTTTAGATTCAATTAAAAAATATACTTATAGAAGTAAGAATGAAGATTAAAGAGAATGTAAAATGCATACATATTTTGCGTAATTTCCAAGTGTTCTGTTTTTATTCTCATATAATGACATTAAACTATTTGATGGAAATATATATACATTTTATTCTTTTCTTTTAAAAGTTAGTTTTGATATTAACAATTTAATAATTTTTGCAGAAAGAGGAGCGAGAAGTCTTGTTTGCGAATTCCTATCTTTTAAGAGCATCTGAAATTTTGAAAACTAATCCAGAAGTTTATGAACAATTTTTATCTATCCTTTGCAAATATCACCAGAGTACCAAGTCTCCTGTAGAAGTAAGCAATTTCCTTTGAAGATTATTAAATCCTTTTTATGCTCATTTGTGCTTTGGAATAATTCTATAATGATTTGAATTTTTCATTTATAGTTGTATAATGAGCTAAAAGAAGTTTTGAAAGATTACCCAACTTTAGTGAGAGATTTCATTGTCTTTTTAAAGCCTGAACAAGCTAAAGAGTGCGGAAAATATAAGGAACATATCGCACTGAGCAGAATACGAGAATTTTTTTGGAAAATAGAAGTAAGCTATTTATATATTTTAAAAGAGGTAATGTTATTGAAAATTTTTTAAATTAATATTTAATGAATATTTTTAATTTTTTTTTCTTTAGATGCATTTTAAGCACCAACCTCAGTATATCACTCGCATTTTACGAACATTTGCTCAGTTGCAACAGCAAGTAGATATAACTTCATCTGAAGTCATCACTGCCTTGCAACCTTTACTTAGAAATCAAAGTCACTTGATGGAAGAGTTATATAACATTTTACCAGATGTCTCTCCACCTGAATAGTATATAATTTTTTTATTTCTATAGTTGTTTTTATCTTAATTTGTTGATGTCTTTATGGTTCTTTCACATGATGGCTATATTATTGGTCCTTATCTTTTATTAACCTCTTAGCTCTCGCTCCCATGAAACTGGTGGGCTGGGGTTTCAACCTTCATTTCTTGCCCCCTTGATATTTCCGGGCTGGGGTGTTCAATAATAGCGTGACAAAACGATTAAAACCATTTCATTTTTTTTGCCTGGAAATCATTTTATTTCTAATTTTATACACCAGATGGCAATAATAGTCTATTTTAAATGTAATTACAGATTATTTTCAACCAGGTGGTAGCACCATTCGAATATGTCTACAGAGCCTGTACAGGTACTTTGCCACTTGTAGCCCAGTTAAATACGCATAGTTTTTGTTCTGTGTTAAAATATATTTTTTAATATTGTGTTCATTATGGAGTGCAAAGGTTGATGCTCCAGAAGAAACAAAAACAATAAAAGATGCAAGAAGGAAATCGGTACTACTGTCCAGATTGTGATGTTGGCCTCTCTATCACATGCTTTGAAATTTACCACGCAAGAAAAAATAGCTAATCTTTATTTATATTAAACGTAATTTTAATAAAATTCTCTTTTAATGTTTAAAATACTTATTTCTTTATTTTTCACTGCTTGCTGGAAAACCAACATTCACTCAAAATAAGCCTAAATGTTGGCTTTTCATAAAATTTTAATTTTTAAAAATTTCAATCTAAAAAATATCGAAAATTAAAAATTGAATGCATATACTGTTTGTACACTTAATTTTATATAATATTCTTAAATAAAAAATAAACACTTTTATGATTGTTTTATTGAAAATTATCGAATTGTTAAGGGGTTAATATTCAAAACTAATATATATTACAGAATTTCTCTTCATAGAATTTTTGGGTCACTTTAATTCTTCTATTTGTTTAATCATTTGATTGATGTAACTTTAACTTTTCTAATTAGTAAAAAGGAAAAATAGAAAGAAAGGCAGTTTTTATATAAATACATGGTATTTTACATTTATAATCTTATTGTTTCTTTGCATATGCTTTTGTTATTTTGCATTGCACTGACTTTTGTGATTAATATCTGATTTTAATTCCTTATTGACTAAATAATTGCATCAACGTAAAAGAAATATACAAACTTTAGATATTAATTTTTGTGATTTTTTTTCTTATAGCTGGAAAGCAAAAATGTTAATAAAAATTATTAGCATTTTTAATAATAAAAAAAAACATGATTTTTTTGTTTTTTTGGTAACAATAGGGTTCAATGTGCCCATTCCTCATTTTTCTATCGCTTATTTCATCTATCCTCCCATGTCCTCACTACCATTCATAAACACGTTATATATATATATATATATATATATATATATATATAGTTGTCTTTTATATTGGAGAAAATACAAATTTTGAGGAGACCACGCCTTCTGATTTAAATCTTATCTATTTATAAACCCAATGAAATTCTCTCTCATAGGCAGAATGTTATAATCATATACACTGAAGTGACAAAAGTCATGGGATAGCAATATGCAAATATACAGATGGCAGTAGTATCGCAGTGAAAAAGTATAAAGGCGCAGTTCGTTTTCCAGAGCTTTCATTTGTGTTCAAGTTATTCATGTGAACAGGTTTTTCGTGATTTATGGCGGCACGATGAGAATTAACAGACTGAACGTGGAAAGTTAGTTGGAGCTAGACGCATGGGTCATTCCATTGCGGATATCGTTAGTGAATTCAACATTCCTAGATCCACAGTATCAAGAGTGTGCCGAGAGTATGAAATTTCAGGCATCCCATCCCATCATGGACAGCGCAGTGTGCGACCACCTGCACTTAACGACCGAGACCGCCGACGTCTGTGTAGAATGGTCAATGTTAATAGACACGCAACACTTCGTTAAATAACTGCAGGAATCAATGTGGGACGTACGAGGGACGTGTCCGATAGGACTGTGCGGTGAAATTTGTTTTCCTTGGGCTATGACAGCAGAAGACCGACTCGAGTGCCTTTACTGACAACACGACATCGCCTGCAGCGACTCTCCTGGGCTCGTGAGCATATCGACTGGTCCCTAGACCAGTGGAAAACCGTGGTGTGGTCAGAGGAGTCACGATTTCAGTTGTTACGAGCTGATGGTAGAGTTCGAGTGTGGCGCAGACCCCACGAAGCCATGGACCCAAACTGTCAGTAAGGCACTGTTAAAGCTGGTGGTGGCTGTATAGTGGTGTAGGCTGTTTTTAAATGGCATGGACTCGATCCTCTGGTGCAACTGAACCGATCATTGACTGGAAATGGTTATGTTCAGCTGCTTGCAGATCACTTGCAGCCATTCATGGACTTCACGTACCCACACAACGATGGGATTTTTATGGATGACAATGCGCCATGTCACCGGGTCAGAACTGTTCGCGATTGGTTTGATGAACATTCCGGACAATTCCAGCGCATGATCTGGCCACCTAGATCGCCCGATATGAATCCCATGGAACATTTATGGGACATCATCGAAAGGTCCGTTCGTGCCCAAACTCTTGCACCATCCACACTTTCACAATTATGGACGTCTATACAGACAGCATGGCTCAATATTCCTGCAGAGGACTTCCAACGACTTGTGGACTCCATGACACGTCGAGTTATTGCACTTCGCCGGGCAAAAGGAGGACCGACACGATATTAACAGTCATCCCATGACTTTTGTCACTTCAGTGTATATATATATATGTAATGATATTTTTAAACTCTTAATTTTAATCCTAATTAATTTCCAAAGCCCTATCTTAATTTAGCCCATAGCAATATCATTCTAAAATATTCTCTTAATTCATGATCCATTTCACTCGCTCTAGTTAATTAATTCAAGAGAAGCTGTGTAAAATTGCTGAAACAGCTAAACGCCTGTTACTTTCTCACACTCCGTGGGAGAGATAAAAATTGCTGACCTAAACAAAATACTTTTAAAAAGATCCCTGTGTTTCCCTTACCTCTTATCTGTAAAACATGGAAATCCCCACTGAAATCCAAGTTTATTAGCTCTATAAAAAATATTTATCCCTATCAAAGTCTTGGTATTTAAGACCAGGGATAATGATTTCCCTTCCCTTTTTGTACACTTAGCTATCGTGAGTTCTGTGTTGTGTCGTTTTGTGTTGTGCACGTCGCCTTCGCTTGTAAATAATGCCTGCTTCCGTGTTGGAATAAAAATAACTAAAAATGCAACCTGTATTCTCCATGATTTTGGCCACGACTCTGCTATTTATTCTCAACAAATCATTTAAATGTGTTTTTCATTTACAGCCTTTCAAGTTGGTTATTACACTAACAAGAAACACACAACGTTTGATAATTTTAGAGAAGACTATATATATGTTACTCCTAGTAGTCAAAATTTTGAGTCTTTTTGTTGTGTGTTTCTTGTTAGTGTAATAACCAACTTGAAAGGCTGTAATTGAAAAACACAAGCTTATTGTTTTTTATTTGTCATGGAAGGTCCATCAAGATTGTTTGAACTGGTCATTATAATTTTATATGTCATCTCCATTTTATATACCATCTCTAAAATGTTTGATAATTTTAGAGAAGACTTCATATAGGATTCTTTCTTTCTTGTGTCTTATGTCCTTAAATAATTATAGACATCTAGTTATGCAATAAAATTTTAGGTTTGAAAAGAAAAAAAATTTAATGTTGTTAAAAAATTTTATTTTTCAGTTTAAAAATAAAATAAAATCTATACATATTCCTTTTTATTTGGAGTTCTTTAAACTTAAGATGCCAAAGCATTGCTATTATGATAGTTACTGCCATTCCATCTGATAAATATGATTGCATAGATCTAAATCATTAATTAATTCTTTTACAGTATGATTTCATGATATTCTTTCTGAAATATAAATGCTTCAGTATTTTGGAAAATATTTAGTATTGTTGACTTCTGTTTGTGTTCAAGCATAACATTTTGTGTGTTTTTAAACACTTTTATTTCAATTAATCGATAATTGTTGACACAAAATATACAAAAGTTGATTTTCATTAATCAAAGTACTTAAAACTTACAGAGTTGTTTCATATCAGCTCAGCATTTTTTACAATTAAATTATAATTTAAAACTTATTAGTAATCTTTATCATATTAATTTTTTTGATCAAATTATATTTATATTGATTTATAATTTTGTGATGTTACATAAAAAAAAACATTGGTGTTTTTATCAAATCTCAAAAATAAAATTTTGAATATAGAATTCTGCAGGTTTCTATCATAACATTAACTATATCAAGTTTTTATAATTAATATTAAAATACACTTTTAATTTCTTTTTATAATTGTTGTTATCACTCATTATCTGAAAACTGTATATCAATTTTCCATTTGTATTATTTTATAAATTCTAATGAATGTATTAGTCCGTTGCTTTATAAATTTTGTTTATAGCATTTTTTTTATTTCCTCTATATTTACTTTTTTACAGCTTAATGACAGACTTTGAGGATGTGACTGTTCCTAATAGCGATGATGATAATTCTAGTGTAGACAGCTGTGAAAATATAATGATTCCTGATACTCCAGATCCTTATGGGGGTAAAGACTGTCCTTGTGATTGTCACAATTCCTCAACTGATAATAGGATGCTGAATAAAAGCCGGCACTGTGTTAAATGTGGTGTAAAGGTAGTCTTATTTTATTTATATTGAAATAAATATTTTCTTTAGCTTAAATTATTGTTATTAATTTCATTAAGCTTCTTGTGTTGATAATAGCATTATAGAGTTGTGTCACATGATTATTATATTAGCCTAACATGGTATAGTTAACTGACCATTTCAAGGGAAAGATATGTATGCTATATTTCTTGAATTATGATGCAGCTTTTTTTAATGATTTTAAGTATTGGTTAAAGTTTTATACAACAACTGTCTTGTATACGAATTATTTTTGTTCTAGATTATCCATACGCGTTCTCAGAAATATTATCTATAATTCCTTGTAATTGCTTTTAAATCAAATGTTTAAATATTGATTTATGGAGATTTCTTAGCGGTTAAGGTTATTTTTATGACTGTGACATTTCGTCATGATAATATGCTGATTAATTCATATTCAGTTAACAAATTTTTATGCATAAATGATAAAGAATTAACAATCAAGCTTGTAAAATGTTTTCTTGTAAGAAGTATAGATTATTTAGCCAATTGGACATCCCATTTCAAAAAGTATCAATTATAAATTTTTGTGAAAATTAATTATTTATCTCATTATTATTCAAGAACTTTGCATATTACTTATATACAAGAAAATTGAAAATTTATTTCATTAGGTTTTAAAGGGTTCTAAAAGTAAACTGGATTTTGTTTCTCTTTCTTCTTAAAATATGACTGGTCTGTAAATATTACTTTTGAATTTGGTTTTTAATTCTGAAATTTCATAAACATATTTATAAGAATTTTGAACAAATCTATGAAATTTGTTTTTAGTAAATTGAATTTAGAAATTTATTTATTTTTGGAAGATTTTACAGAAAAACTTATGATTTGTTAGTATACAGAATTCATGTGATAGATTTTATTAGCCTTTTACTTTGAGATTATATAATTAGTTCTTGAGACTTCATATTTTTGAAATGTGATCAAGACCATTCTTATCTCCATATTTCCTTATCTCATCAACAGATATGCTTCACTTTATATCACCCTAAATTCACAAATACAGTGAATTTTCAGTACAATCTTGATATCAGAGCTGATCAGCCATAATCCACCATAAGTTACTCTAGAACTCAATATCTAGAAAATAAATATATTGTTGTATGTTACAGGGAAAGAAATGAGCATAATGTGTGCATTGTTGTGCTAGCAATGTGTAGTTAATAGATGATTTTTCATTCTTTTACTAATATTTACTTGTAAATATCTTAAATTTTATGAATAATTATGTATAACTATTTATGATACCATATATTTATATACAAAGCAATCTAAAACAGAGAGCATAGTAAAATTCATTTCTCAAATCTCTTCCTTTCAAATTTCAGTTACTTAATGTTTACTTTTCAAGATGAAATACAAACAAACAATACATTTCTGTAAATAGTAAAGATAAATGTATACTTGTGCCATTTACAGCCAATACATTTACATCCTTCTCCCTTCTCTTATTAATTGAGATTTTTTAAAAATGAATTTACTAACTAGGCTGAGAGAAATAATGTACTTTCATTTTAAAAGAACATTGTTTCTGTGATCACGTGAATTTTATCAATTGAAAATTTTCATATCCATGAGTAAATCAACTTGAAATTTGAAAATAATTTGTATATGTATAAATTCCTTCATTTTAGAAGGAAATTTTGAATTATTCAAATCTTGAATGTTCGTGTATTTTCAGTTAATTGGATTAATGAGAATAGTGTGTGCCGATTGTGAATCATTTTTTTTATTATTTGCAAAAATATATATTTCAATTTTTTATTTATCAGTTCATAGATGGCCGTATATATATTCAAACTGGTAAAGTTTTGAAGCCTGCACAAGTAACATATCATGATCCTCCGTCTAGTTCAGAAAGAGTTGCAGAAAAAGAGAAAATTAATGGTCATTATGTGGCTCCTAAATCTCAAGTGCTTACTGAGGCATGTCCAAAATCTACTACAACTGAAATCAATGGGAAGATAGATGTATGTGAAAAGTGTAATCTTTTAAAACAATATATTTTTTAACATTTTTATGAAGTATATTAAATGTCTTCTAAAATGTTATTAGTATTTACTTTCTATGAATTTCATTTCCATTGAAATATTTTTATTTACATTTCTTACTTTATTCCAAAATCTGAATTGAATTTAAAAATTGGCTGAATTTAGAATTTCAATTATTTTATTGCAAAAATTATAAAATGTTATGTTTATTTAAAGAAAATTTTTTAATAAATAATCCAACGTCTATACTACATAAATATACGAAGCTCTTTTAAATTGATAATTTGCAATGAAATCATTATAAACATGGCTAAAAAGCTATAAAAAAACTGTAAAAATAAATTGATAAACATTTTTAAATTGATGCTGGATTTCTTTTTATGATGAAGAGAAGAAAAAAATATTGAATTTCCAGACACAATTCTAAATATACTGTTATTTCTAAAAGTGTAGATATGACATATTTCCACAGAAATATAGAAACATCAATATTTTTAGAATTGAATTTTATCATTCTTAAAACTGATTAATTTTTTAAATGTAATAATCCTTCAATATCATAGATTTAAACATTTTTTCAGTAATTGATTCATTTTATTGTTCAGTCAATCATATTTTATTTCTTGTTGTTTCTATGTGAGACAATTTATTATTTATGAGGTTCAATTTTTGTTGTTCCGAGCCTGTGTCAAGTCTGTAAGTGAATTTTATAAACCACATATAATGGTAGGATATACATTTATTTTATAATGCCAAAAGGAAAAAATTGTCCTTCTGACCTATGTCAAAATGCAAGATCTATATGTTTATATTTTTATATTATATTTTTATTTGATTATTTGAAATGTAGGTTGTAATAATTATCAACATTTAAATAAAATTTATCAATTTAAAAATCTATTTATTTACTTAAATATTTACCTTCAGGTAATATTAATTAATTTTTGATTATTTGATTGTTAGAAATTATAATAATACTCTATTATTTGTCTTTGCATTTAATAAATTTGACCTTATAAATGGGTTAAGTTCAACAAAATGTCTTAAGTAAGTTTTAAATAGAAGAGGACTATCAATGTTCAAATTTTTTATAAATGATATGTAATTGTTCTATATTTATTATTATTTAAATATTGTATATTTTAGAGCACAGCATCAAAAAAGGATACTTCAAAATTTAACAGTATACTGAAACCAGTTCTGAGTCATGATGAGAATCCTATATTATCAAACAACAAACTTCCCTGTGATGTTATTGAAGATACTGTTTTCCCAGCTGTCACAAATACCTTAAATAAGAGTGCTCCATCTGATTTCAGCCATTTGAGAGATATAATAAGGCCTGCTACTACAGAAGAACCAAATTTGAAAACTTCTTCATCTGCTCAGAATATGAAATGGACAAGGTAATAAGATATTTCAAACTTTTTTAAAAAATTCATTTCTAGTCGCATTAGGTAACTAACTGAAATAGATAATTAGAATGATTTTTATGTAACTATTCAGTTGAATCTTTTTAGATAATTTAGGTTTAGTGGTTTCCTCAGCAAAGCATGTTTAAATTTAAAATTTTTACTGCAAAATATTTATGAAGAAATTGTAATAAAAAAACTATTTTATAGATAAGTATTTTGATCAAATATGAAATTTTTTGCATTTCAAAAATATTCAATAGTTATTATTACTTAATAGTTATTATAGTTACAAATACTTTTTAAAGTTCTCAATAGAAAAACATATGGTTGGCAAAATGAGGACTCAGCAGATAAAAGTAATGCAACCTACTTTCCCCCAGTACTCACTTCTATCTTCATCTATTCCATTTGATAATTCTTCAAAATCAATCCAAAAATAAATATCAATAAAATGTGCAATAAGTTATCTGTAATATGGGTTGTTTTCTACTCATTATAATTAGTAATAAATGATGCAGGCATATGAAAATGTTCATTTGAATAATTTCATATGCCATAATAATAATTTGATTAATTTCATATGTACATTTTTTAGAAAAGTATACAAATACTTTTTTTTGAAGAGAAATCTCTGACATAAAATATTGAATAAGAAAGAAGTCAAATGTGTTTCAATACAAACAATAATTAAACTAAAACTCATAAATGGTGAATGGAAAAGAGAAAGAGAGAGAGAGAAAAAAGATGGAGAAGGGGAGGGAACAAACAAACCAATTTTTAAAGAAGCACAGTGGGATGGAAAATAAACTTACATTTAAAACAGTGTAAAAAAAAGAATCAATTTCCTCCGATACAATAGATAATGCAGGTGCTGCTCTAATGCCTCTGAATTGAAAGCATTTATTGTGTCTTCAAATAATCCATCAGTTCTTTCATGAGATACACAAACATGCCCTAACTTGCATTTCCTTTGATGTTTGATACATTTCTTGCCTTATTTTCATGTTTTTATTACTTTTGTGATTATTTTGAAAAAAGAACATAAAACTCAGAACTGAAATGCAAATCAATTAAATTTTTAAAAAATGCATCTTTAAAAAATAATTTTGGGGGTGTTGCAGCTCTGTTGTTCTTATGGATGAATTATCAGCAATATGCTTCTCCAATTTTCTTTTTATTTCATATGAAATTTGAAATTTAATTTTGAAAGAAAAGCTATTAAACTTCAATTAATTCATTAGCAGGTATGTTAAATTGAAGCATATTTGTAGAAAAATGTAGGCAGAAAGAAAAATAATTCAACATTAAAATTTGTGATAAGCTGCAGAATGTGTTATGTACGAAAGGATTATTCAATTGAAATTTTAATAATTCAATAGAAGCAAAACAAAAACAAATAAAATATCAATAAAATTTGTATGAAAACAGAAAACAGAGCATAAAGTTAAAAAAGCAATCGTTATTGTTGTTCTTACTTATGACACTTGTCATAGACAAGGACTGCCGACGAATCAGTGATTTAAGTTTGTGTAGTAGCTTCTAAAGGTAAAGGACCCTGAAGAAGTCTGACTTCTAGCTCATATGAACATGATACTCACACACTCGCTTCTGCATCTCCTTTTCACACACCTCACAGATGGAACACACAGTAAAGAACAACCAAGACTCTAACTCAGGACACGCAGATCATGAGGAAGACACGCTATTCCTTGGCCAGGATGCCAGCAAAACCCAATCTGTATAAAATGTTAATGTCTGTGGCATAGAAGTAGTTCTTATTATTGAATGGTGACAGTGAAATGTAAAAAGATCTTTATATGGATATTTCAGATTGTTTCATTGAACAATTTTTTAGCTTCATTAATTAATGTTGTAAATTATTGTTAAAAATGATTTCCATCAGAAGAAATAAGATAAAAAAGAAATAAAAATCATTGTCAAAGCAAAACTCAGTCAAGTGCATATATAGACTTGGTTTTTGCCAGATGTATAATTGCTGTAAGATTTACAAATAGAAATTGATGGTCCTATCTAATAAAACTATTATCTCACAAAAAAAGTTTATGGACCATCATAATTTTTTTTAAAAATAACCTTTTTAATGGGATACTCCTATTATGTAAAATGTTTACTTCATTTTTAATACATTTTTTAAATTAATTGCATATATTGTATGAATTCAAAATTATTATGTTATAAAATTTAAACTAATTCATTGAAAGCATCAATTCATTTCCTTTTACAAATGTTAAAATTAAGATTAAAACTATATATTTGTTAAAACGTTAATTCCAAAGTGGAATTTTCAATTGCTCTTTTATTTCATAGTATATATACTTTGAGTTACGATTTTTATAATTTGTTTAAACTAATTCAGTTAAATTCTTGTTTTCCAATCTTTTCAAATAACGAGTTGAAATTATATATAGATATATAAAACATTTATTCCTCATTAATTTTTAACAGTTTAAAATGTCAATAATTGGATGGAAAAAGCTAGTCATCAAAGGCAATTTGTCACATGAAAGTATTTAAAACTGCATTAATTTTTTTAAAGTTCAATCCTTCTTTTTTCTGAAGTTAAATATAATTGCCTCATTATTTAGAAATTTTATTCAAACATACTTTAATTAAAAACATTTTCAATATAGAAAATTAAACCAAAATTTATTTAATTGCTAAAATAGGAAGGGAAAAAAATTAGCATGGGATATTAGTTTTAACATTAAAAATTATTTGGGTTTCATTCATAGCAATAAGAATATTGTTGTAAATTATACTTTAAATATTTTTAAAGTTAATTAAGTATAGAATTTTACAATACATAAATTAGTATTATTGAAAGGTTAATTTCTTGAATAAAAAAGCAACTTAAAAATAATTTCTATGTAACATTGTCTTCAAAGGTTATCTCAAAATTTTGCTTAATTTTTAATAAATTATTAAAATTTCTCTCTAAAAAAATAATAATCACACACACAAACTTCATGGTGCATATTCTTAACCTCTAAATGATATATTTGCCAAATTTGGTGGTTCTGTGTCAAATTATTTGTCTTGTGAGATAATACATATATATTCACAAAAAACATCAATTCTCCTTTATTATTAAGAAACGTAAGTACCTGTCAATGATTTTTAAGTTTAAAAAAATGATTTTATATTGTGTTTATTTTATTTCCATTATCCAGTTTCCTATTTTGAGAAGTATTTTATATTTTATCTTTAAATTTACTTTCAGTCATACCTTTATACATAAAAATATCTTTAAGCAAGAAAGAAATAATAGGCAAATAATTTTTGGTTAGAATGAAAATTGTGCAATTTTCTGGTTGAATATTCTAAAAAGACCTGTAATAAATCTGAATCATATAAGTAATCTAAATCAATTAAAACAAAGAAAAAAATTAATTTAAATCCTTAAAATTCTCATTGAGAAATAAGGTTTTTCATATACATGTCGAGGATGTAAAAAAACTGATAACATTTAAAAAGGACTTTCCAAATATAACATCATACTTTCAAATTATAACTGTGGACATTTAATTGATTGCAAATTGTAGCACCTAGGCGTTTCCTAAGCAAATGACCAACTTCTGAGGTGATGAGGAGTCCTGTCTCTATTTGGAAAGTTTCAAAAGTGGTATGCAAATATGCAAACGACAAGCCGTACCTCTCTGTTTCATTATATTGATCGGTTGTTTTTTTCATTACAGTAGAGCAAATTTTCACACTCCTAATAATATATCAAATCTCATACTTCTTTACAACCATTTATGTTTGGCTTTCAATGGAAACTGGGTTGCCTGTAGATCATAGAGTATGTATGTATGTGTAGAGTATAGTATAGAGTATGTAAAGTGTTCTAAATCTTACTTTAGCAATTTGCCTTCATTCTACGATTAAAAAACATAATAACACTTGTCATTAGCTCCAGTCTGGTGATTTAACACTTTTAAGTAATTTTTTTGTGTGTCAATTTACAAAGAAAAATAAAAAAAAAAACATTTTTATTATTAGATAAGACCAAAATAATTTATGAAATACTAAAGTTTCTTCTAGATTCTTAAATTTAATTTTTTTAAGCTCACATTCTTTATAAAAGTTATTTATTAAAATGCAGCTTAAAACAAGTTTTATGACATAATAGTTAAAATGTTAGATTAAAAAGTTGTATTTACACTCAACATAAATTAAAATTTCTCATAATCAACATTAAAAATTTTTTATATTAATGGTGAAAATTGCAAAATAATTTATGAAACTTATTTTTCTTTTGACAGAGATCAAGATAGACTTATTATTTATAATTGCCAAAGATTTGGAATAAGCCGTAAAGCATTTTCAACATCATCTGCTGCTGTAAAAGGGAGAACAGTTGAAGAGGTAAGAGCCAGATGTTTAAGCAACTTTCTCTGAAATCTTTTAAGTGATTTCTATTACTTTCTTCTTTTTAATTTGTCCTTCTCCCTCCCCCTCCTTTGCATTCTTTTACTTTTCCGAAACAAAGTTTTTTCTTCCTTCTTTTTTGGTTGGTTGAAATATTTTCTATAATAATTGTTTATTATAAATTATGAAATGTGACCAAAACTGTTGTATATTCCATTCATATAATAAATATGAGGTTATCAATTCTTATATACATTCCTTTTTGAAAAACAAGCAACAACTACAAAACTTCTAATGAAAAAAAAAGAAGCTTTTTAATGGACATGAGTAAAAGTTGTGCCCAGAGTAAGTGTGGAATTATAAGATCACATATCAAACAATAAAGCTAAGAGAAATAAAATATTTATATTATAGTCATTGCAGCACAACAGCCAAAATTGATAGGTAGATTGTGCAGTGGGAACTCTATACTGATAACGGGTATGATACCCTCTAGCTGAAACACGTTTGACTACGTCGAGGCATGCAAGCACTAATATCATTATTTTGCATGTTTTGCAGTTATGCTCTTTACCATAATAAAGTTTTTGGTACTTGTGGTAGGTACCTGTGACCTACAATCCGTCTTCCTAACATGTACCACATATACTGTATAGGACTGTATTTAACTGTTGAAATGTTTGGTAATTACTATACTTGGAGACAAGGTGACATTTTTCTGAGAATTTAAATTCGTATCTTTTTCCGATCTGGTTCTTTATGAAAATTCTTAATTAAAATTAATCTAATTCTTTATGAAATTTTTATGAAAATTAAGTTGGTTAACCTGCACTTCCGTGTTTTGCGGCGACTCATCATTATATCCGAATGGCTTCAGCCGGGACGGAGTATACCTATGCCATATACTGTATAGGATTCAGGTTCATTGATCTACCAGACCATGTCATCTGTCGTAGGATTTCGCTCATCAAATAACTCCGAACCAGTCACACCCTATGCAAACTGGCATTATCATCCACAAGTAGTACATCAGTATCTTTTACAGTGATCAAAAAGGTGACCAAGATTATGTAGAAGTTTGTCGTATTATCAAGCAATTGATTCAGAATCCTCAGCGTGCACATAGAGATCGATTCATGCATTCATTTCTATGCACGCTCAGACAAGTAAATCACTTCTCTGTAATGGTTACTTCAATAATATTTGAAGCCTGATAGCATGGCCCTTGCTCTTGCCATATTCTTGCCCTTTAGAAATCGTTCTGGAAGACATTGGTAGTAGCTTTCAGCTCTAATGTCCAACCATGATGTTCATGTGCCAATGGAACAGGGCTCTGATGAGCACTGTGGACAAAGGCATACAATCATGTGATCTGCGTGACTCATTTTCGCTGGATATGGTCCTTCCTGCCACAGATGAGAGCAGCAAATCCAACTGTCACAGTATTAGTGTCATCCAGCAGCATCCAGTGATATGGAGATTTCCCAATATGCAATATATGTCTTCTACTGGCGTTTTGATCTCTTTTATAATGATTCTACAGTTTATAGATGGCATTCTGAAGCACATTCATCTCAACAACATCGAAGTGTTTTGCACCAGCTTGCAAGTTACCTACACCCTATAGTGCAAATATTTTCCTTTACCCACGCTTTCTGCTTTGGCTATTGTGGCATGCAAACTGAAGCATATGTCCGGTAAGCTCCTTTTAAGGTATTACTGGAGGATTGCATTTTATGCAAATTTTGTTTGCCCATTTGCATTCAGCAATACATTTGTCTGATACATTGTCTGTTTTAATTTACTGTTTTGTATGCATACTTAAATATTTTCAGATTTTATGCTTCTTTTTTTTTGCAGGAGTATATATATATGTGTGTGCCTGTGCGTTTATGTTCTGATTATTACTATTATTGAAAGAAATAAATGGTTAAGGCATTTATATATTTTAAATATTACATTGAGAGGGGTTTTTTACCATAAGTACTATTATTATTGAACAGTATTTGCTTGGTTTAATGCAAACAGATGTCAAATTACAGATACATTTAAAAAGAAAAGTCACTGAAAAATGTACCAATACTTAAATTAATTCTCGCCATGGCTGAATATTTAAATTATTTAGGAAGTGTAAGGAATAAAAGTTATTACTTAATTCTAGGCAAATATTTTTATTTTAAATAAATGTTGCTTATTACTTAATTAATTTTTTTACACTGTATAATTCCTATTATTACATTACTAAGACATTATAAGAAGAAGGAAAAAAGGAGAGGAGTATATTATTCCTATGACATATTGCACTATGATGATAACTTCATAAGCCAGATAAGAACTTCCTGACACAAGTAATTACTTTTGTCTAGTGGCTATGTAATTCGGCTTCAAACTTTAAAATTGCAATTTCAGTACTAGCCATTCATCCACAGTAATTTTGGCTACTTCTGTCTGTGCTAGTAGAAGATTGAAAAATTTGGAAGCTTTTGTGCATTTTTTAAACATTTTTAAATGATTGTTTGAAGGAATTACTTGATTTCACTATTTAAAATTATGTTTCAAAAATAAAACCTTTTTACCTTATTGCATTTTTTAATACAATCAAAATGATATATTAGTATATACATACTTTAGACTGATTAGTAATCTTTTTTTTTTTTTTTTTTGTCAGAACTTGATTTTTCTATTCATAATATAAAAAAATGAGATATAGAGTTTAAATGTAAAAGTACACTATGTTATAGGTTTGTTCTCTATGGCATGTGTTTTATTATTATTTTAAAAGTGCAATATTTTTTATCAGAAAAAACTAATTATATTTTACATGCAATAATTTTCTTAGATTATGAGAAGGATAATAATATACCATCTGTATTTGATCCGTGGATGTACTATCTGTAGCAAATTCCCATTCAATGTTAAAAATCAAAGTAATGGTGGGAATTAAATATATTTTGGATACCAGGACCATTAAAAAAATCTTTATGCTTTGGAAGTTTACTCTCAAAAGAAAGATTAATTTAAATATTCCTGAATTTTAACTAAACATTTATCTATAATTTATAATAATAATATTTCACGATATTTTAATTCTGTTTAATCTTTAGATTACCATTAGTCCCTGATTCTCTTCTTATAAGGCTACTTTTCAATTTTCAGATTATTTTAGAAGATTAGTTTACTTCAAACACTTTGTATTATTAATATCCAACCAAGTTTGCATTATTTTTCTGTGATTACCACAAAAATCACATAACTATTCTTGTTATTAAGATGGTAAGAAATTTACGATAATCATGGTTTTTAACCTAAAACAATAATCGAATGCATTTATAAAAAATGGTTAAGAGAAAGATAAATTTTCAGTGTTATTATAATCTTTTTTTTTCTTCAAATTATTATTCCAGTAAAGACTTTTTTCATTTGTAAAATAGCATAGTGAATATATTTTAAAATGAACTAACATTTAAAAAAAAACTGTTTTCCCCTGCTAATTCCATTAGCCGAGCAATACCGGGTACAGGAATGCTAGTCAGAAATAACAATCTTACAATAATATGAAAATAAAATAACCATAATAAAAAATACCATAATAACCACCATAACCATACCATAATAACCTTACCATAATAAAAAATACAAATAATTTTCTTATTTGTATTTTTGCCGTAATAAGAACAGGTCAAAGATACAATACTATTTCTTATTATTGCCCACTGTGGAAGATTTTAAAAGATAATAATAAAAAAACGTTAAGATAGAACATTTTGTTTTTTAAAATATGTGATCAATGCAAAACTGAGCATTCCCACCTTTAATTAAACTGTGGGCTTAGCTTATAAAGTCGATAGAAATTAATATAGAAAATTGGTGAAGTGTACAATATTCTCCCCTACATATTTATCATTTCTTTTATACTGGTAATTCTTTCAAAAAATTAATATCCTTTTCAGATTTTTCTACCCATTATTTTTATTTTCAAGTGTGTTGTTCTTTTAGGTTGAAGAAAGATTTCTAAATTTGATGAAGATCTTGTCAGAAGAAATGAGAAAACAGTAAAATTTTTGCTACCAGTTTGATAAGAAAAGGCAACAAATATTTTTCATCTAGTCATAAAAGTAAGAATTTTTTAAAACAAATATTAATATGAACTTCTTGATTGTTGTTTAATTAAATGTAAATTAGCTTTTTATATAATGCTTCAACATTTAAAAAAAAGAAAATTCCTTATTGAATTTTTAAAAAATATATATATAATTTTAATTGTGGTTTTGTTAGCTGCTTCATCTAACCAGATATAAAAGGCAAATGCTTTTTTATGCTTCTTAGAATCATATTGTACGTGAAGCAAATTAAATTTTCAGGCCCTGAATTTACTTTTCATACATTTAATAGAAAGCAACAAATTTTTTCTTCAATGTGATTTACTTCTTACAAAATTTTGTCCTCATACTGAATATAATATTCTCTACACATATGAAATAAGGAAAAGACACATTTGTTTTTCCTTTTTTTTTCAGTAATAATATTTATGCTAATTTTTACTGTACTTTAAAATATTCAATTAAATATATGGATGTAAATTTGTACTACTTTAAATTTTAAGTGTTTTTTCCCCTTACAAAAAATGTACCTGTTATGAATTTTGAGCCTTAATTATTCCTTCATAAAAAACTGGTGGGAGAGGGAATAGGTATCAATATTACATAAAGCAGAAATAAATAAATTATTATTATTACTTCTGAAAAAAGAGTTTTGAAGGTATAATGTGTGTATAGATTTCTGTGCTATTTTGGTATAATTTTTAGTTTATATGTTTGCGCTGACCCCTGTGATAAAAATTCTCTATTGCAAATTCACCATTTGTGTGATAGAATGGTTGCAAACAAACCAACTAAATGCTATTTCTTATCTGCTATCCAAAGTAGATATTGATTATAAATTACAGTTTTTGACAATAAATAATCTGAGTTGCATTAAGTGATTATATGAGCTATTTAATTTAAATTTGCAATGAATTTAAATGAGGTCAAATTCAGTTTCAAAATCAATCCATGAAAAAAGTTTAATACAAAATGGCAATATAATCTAGAAATCAGAGAGTTTTATTGCTCTTTAAAAATGGGAAAAGTCAGGAAAATTCTAAAAATATCCAAAAATCAGGAAAAATTGCCAATGAGAGTATTTCGAGCCCAGTATGCATACAATTGGCAGTTCTGCATAATCATTTTAGTATATCTGAAACCTGATGCCATCAAAATGATCATAGCTACAGTAACTTTATGCACTTTTCAAAAGTATAGCAGATTTATGGAATTTCTTTATAATAAGAAGAGCACTAAGCTGATGAATGTGGATAATAACTTCAATGAAACTTTTGGAAAGATGGATTTTCATTTTTCATAGAACATAAGGCATTAATAAATTTGAATCAGCAGCCATTGATGATGCTATATCATTGTTAAAAAAATGATTACACTTTCTTATGAGTATGGGTGTTAAAAAGTAGAAAGAAAATTTTGAATCATTTAACATTATCTCTGGCAGAAAATGAAAGAATAAAACTTAGCAAGATGAACAGTTTATCTTAGAATTCACGAAAATGATGAAATAAGTAATTTTGAGTGTACAAACAATTAATTTTAAGTGCAAGGAATTCACAAACCAAATATGAAGAGTATAATGAGAAGAATTAAATGTAAGAAAAGGAAGCAAAAAAGCAAAATAATAGTATTAATTCTTGAAGCAATTGAAAAAAAGAGTTTAAGACTTGAGAATAAAATTGCAAGTCTGAAAAATTTGCAAAAGAATCCTTTAAAACTTTTTAATACACTGAAAACTACTGGTTGTTTTAAAATAAATATTTTTTATTTATATTTTAATGCTTAATGTTTTAATTTTGAATTTAATAATAATTATTTTTAATGTTTTTCATTTTAAGTATAATAGGCAAGCAGCTATTATTACTGCAGTTAGTATTGTATGACTAGCATGAATATAATCTTTTATATTCATTTATAAAAGCATAAATTTTGATTCGAATAATTGATTTATAATTTGTTTGTAATTCAAGTAATTAATTTATAATTTGTCAAGAAATATTTTGACAGTTTTGCTTGTTTTAAATCTTTGTTTAAATATGTATTATTAGGTATGTTAAATATGTATTATTAGGTTTAAATATGTATATTTAGGTATTGATATTTTACATTCAAAGCTGCAGCATGTTATTCTGGTACTTATAAAGAGATCTGTAAATAGTTATTGAATTGTTTAAAAATTTATACAAAAATTATAAGGACCCTACTGATAACATATTAAAACTTATGACACAAAGATTAGTTTCAATATTTCTTTCAATTCTTATGCAGTTTTAGAAGTATTTTGTTAAGATTTCTGATGTTTTTTATGTATAAGAAATGTGCCATACTGTTTGAATAAAATTTAGCATAGCTATTAAATTTTGTAAAAATATGTTATTGTTTCAGGTGAAATAACGTGTAAACATGTTTTTAATAATTATTGTTCAAGTACAGCGTTTCTGAGGAGGGAAAGCCAGGACATTAATATTATTTGTAGGCATAAGTCAGGGAAATGTTTTTTTTACAGCTACTGTATCCATCCTAATAAACAAGCTTTTATAAACTAAAGCAGAATTACTTAATTTCAGGTCATAAAAATTCTATTCTGTTACAACTATGTTTTCTGGTTTCTCTAAAATATCAGTGGCTTAGAAGATTTATTTACATTTTTTTTTAATCATAGATACTTTTTAATAAAAGAAACTGATGTATATAACTATTTATTTGTACATACTGTATTTTAGAATGTAAAATATGTACAAAAAAATAAAATAAAAGTATTTTGTTATAATTAATTGTTTTATATTAATCCACTTTCTTTGCCTGAAATAGTGCATCAAATATTTGAATAAATTAAGCAATATAAATATATGAAGAAATGACTATGCTATTTTGTAAATAGCCTTTAACTCATCCACATATGCAGACTCTTCAGGTGTTAAAAGCTCTTTGTTGCGAACATCCCATCTGTGTGACAGAATAGTACAGAAGTTCATTTCTGTTAATCCTAGAATAGGCAGATGACTTAAAATAGCTTCCCAGTGCAGTGGTGGCAATTCTGACACAATCTGCAAAAGAAAGTTAACATTTATTTTTCAGGAAAAAAAATTAAAAATCATTCTGAAAGATATTTTTAATTTGAAACATTGTAACATGGTAATATTTTAGGCATGATGCATATGTCTATATTTTTTTAACTGATATTAACTATGGTAAAAAAATTTATTTAATAATGTTGAATATTATTGTAAAATATACTTAAAATATTTTTTATCTAATTTATTAAGATTAGAGAGAAAAAACGACTGGCTATAAAATTACTGTTTCTAAACAAGCCAATTTTGTAAAAATAAATAAATAAAAGGTATACAAGTGATTTTGGGATAACTTTGAATGGCTCCAAAATTTAATAAAATAAATAAATTAATTTTATAAAATTTAATAAAAAAAATTTTAATGAATTTTTAATTAAAAATCTAATTTTTTATATATTTTAATAGAGAAATTGTTGCTTAGCTGTCTATGAGGTAATTATGTGCTCAACTTAATGCCTCTGAGCTTTATAATATCCTGTAGAGGGTTTTAATTGATTTTTGCATCATGCATGTCACATTATACAAGTCATATAAAGAATACAACTTATATACAGTATCCACCTATAAATATCATCTTGCAAAAAGAAGAGGGGATTATACTCTTATACAGTGAAGTACTCAGAAATTATTATTAGGAAGGGAAGCGCATCTTTTTTTTAATCTTTTTCATAATCTTTCATGAAAGAAACAGTTTCTTTAGTTTAGATTCACCATAGAGACAAACCAAAGAATATTATATATTAATTTGATTTCTACAATTTAAAACTATCTTAACATTGATAAATTTTATAAAAATGGCACTATACAGCATTATTTATTCTTATTAAAATGGTGTCTTATAAAAATGGCATTATACAGAACATTAAAAAATAATAAAAATACCTTGAGATCTAAAATTCCTATCAAATTAAAAAAAATTGATAACAATCATAGGGATTATAAGAAATGAAAACTTCTCTATTTTTTTAGTTATAACAAAGTTACATCGAATCTTGTTTTTGTTTTCCTAAAATATATAAAACTTCACTTGCAAATATACTTGTATATTTGTGTAACAAAAAGAACCCATTTAAACACATTTCAGATCTATTTCTTTAGGGTTTTCTTTCAGCTACATGTTTTAATAGGCTAGGTTGCTAGAATTTTTAGAAGTTTATGGATTGTTGGGAACATAATCATGTTGCATTCTTGCAAAGCTTCCATAGCAAGTTAGTCTATTGTACCAATATCTTTTTCCATATCTGATCATCTTATAAACAAAAGATATGCATCACCATAAAAGGGATGTATTAAATAGTTTGTATCTTGGTGGTGAAGTATTAAAGTGAAGCATGAACTTTAATCACTTTGATGAAATTGGTAATATTGTTAATAATAATTTAAATTGAGGAAAGACCAAGAAGTCAAAAGTTATCAAATAGTTTTTTAATTGCCTTAAATGAAAATGAAAATACTGATTTTGTTTCCATGAAGTTATTTAATTGCTTTAGTAGTATGATAAAGGATGAATACTTTTTAGAATGGTAGATTCATTTATTTTCTTTAAACAAAAATGCATGCACATTTTTGAGATAAAATTTTTTAAGCTAATTTCACTGGTAAAGATTAGGCCGAAAATTTAGTGAATCTTCCATCGTCAAATTATTCCATTATCAAAATTATTTACTTTTCCTGAAATGTACACCTCCTGATTTCAGTTCTAGTCCAGTGCCTATTGATGCAGATACTTTAAAAGTATTTCAAATTCTAATGGCATAATGGAAGATTTAAGTGAAAAGTCATTGTCTTGATCAAATGAACGTTTATTTTTTAGCCGAAAAAAATGTAAATAAGGCAGTTCTTAGAACTTCTGCTGTCCAAAAAACAGTTTGAATTTAGCAATCATTAAAAAAAAACGTTACAGACATAAAATTTCAAATAATATTGTAAAAATTATTTTTAAAATTGAACATTTTCTTTACTGAATAAAATTATTTGAAAGTACAAGAAATATTATTATATCATTAGTGAAATACTTATAATTTGTACACCTTTTTTTTTGTCATACTAATGAAAATTTTAAAAGATATGCATACATATACGTAGAAATTTCTTAAATTTCGTTTCTGTGTTCTAGTGCGAGCAGACGCGCTCTGCCTTTAATCTTAGTTATAAATAATGCCCTCCCGTGAAAAAAAATAACAAATAAATAAATTGGAATTAAATTAATAATTTGTCATCATTTCAGCCATGCATCTCAAAAACTGTAACATATAAACATTCTGAATTATTCAATATTATTTCAAGACTTTTAATCGCTAATTTCTCAAATCTCAATAATTTTCTGAATTTTTATTACGGTGTCGCAATCGTTTTTGAATCCTAATAATATATTCATTCCATTCTTAAACAAGGCATAGGAAATAAAGTAATCAATGTTTCTTTGCAGGGGGAATGTTCTCATATACTACATTACTTGTTTCTTGCTGGAGTATTCGATAATTAATAATTTTTCCAACTCCTAAGTAGTTATAAATTTCTTTAATTTGACATACGTCTAAGCACCCAAATTCAGAAAATGGAAGATGCAATGTACATATAATGCAGATGGAATTGTTTCCCTTATTTTTCGAGGCGTATTGTTCAGACATAGCAGCAAAAAAGTGGTTAAGCTTTCCTTATTCCACAAAACGTTAATCGTGTGCTTTTCTTCCGAAGTTGATAGTTAAAGTAAGACTCGTATCACATTTTTGTAATTTACAGAACGAAAAAGGAAAAAAAAATGTAGTTACAGTATCGCAAAAGTTAGGTGAAAAATTTTCATTTTTAATAGCTCCGAAACTGACCATCACTTAGAAAATTCATGTAATGAGTGAAAAGAATAGTTTAAATAACATGTCTGGTAGTTTGTCGGAATCATGGTTACGAAGTTACATCTGAAGCGATTTAAATGCAGTTATATATACAGCCAACACACTCACTAAAGAAGACTAATTCATCTTAAATCCAACTTCAATAATTCTAAAACTCTTTAAATTGTGTTTGTTAGATCTTCAAGAGCTGAAATTACTGGTACAAACTTTAACCAGTGGAAATGGTCTCTCCGAAACAAACTTTCTATTAAAAATCCTACCCTTTTCCTTCCGCATAAAATTGCGGACTTTAGGTAATGTCTTGAAAGACTTTTATGCCTAAGAATTTACATTTGAGATGCTAACCTTTTGTATCAAGTTTTATCCAACTAATTGAAGTTATCAAATTCACTTATCACCTGTATAGACAGGCGTATATCTTCCGAAGGAATTTGTTAAAATTAGAAAGAAATTTACAGGTATACCTAATTTTATGAATATTTCAGAATTAATTCAGTTTATAAATACATTATAATAAACTGGTTCGTAGTTAGAGTTATAAATAATATTATTTATTTGAATGGTCTTTAGTTCCGATAGCAATAATAAGAAAATCGATATTAAAATGTATTTCATTAAAATCTTCTAGAAGTTACCTTTAAATTGCCATTTCGAATATTATTGATTCTTCGAAATGACAATTATTATTATGCCAGAATATGATGTTGTTTTTGGGATGAGGTTTTTGGCGTCAACAAAAATCCGTAAACGAAAAATAAAAATTTTATTATCTGCACGAGCATCTCAAAAAAATCAGCTTTTAATAATGTGTTGGCATTGCATTTACAAACGCTCTTATTTTTTAAAAAATAACCGAATGACTACAGCAAATAAAACCTAGAAAAACGTCATTTTGAGCACCTGATTATATGAAATGAAGTAAATAGGAAATGTGATATTTTTTAAAACAATAAAAGCGAGGCAAAGTTTTTTGGATCGTTGGCAGTACAAAAGTGACTCATTCAATGAAAATTAAAACGAATAAAAATATAATTTAACTTGAATGAGCACGTGGTGCTTGGCCTTTCAAGAAATTATGTTCTGACATGATACATTGGAATATGCATAGCAGATTTCATTTCGATCTTTATTAACTTTAAACTAAAGAATTACAATGATTTATTTTTAACTAAAGAACAGAAATATTTTCACTATATTATGAGCTATATTAAAATTTAGAAACTACATAGGAAACTAAAATGATAACTGAAACATGGCTTAAGACATACCTGTTTAAATGTACTCTCTCCTAGTTGATCAAAACAATCTAAAGGGTTGAAATTAAACTCTGATACAGGAAAGCTGTCAGTTACTTCTAAATTCAGGACACTAACAGTTTCTTCAAAATCTGAGACATAGAGATTTCCTGGTGAATTTCTTGTTTCTTGTTTTTGTTCAGAAGTACAGGATGCACCTTGACTGCTAGTATGTATAGCATCGGCAAAAACTGGAATTTTTAAAAATGCTTATTTTCGCAAAATGAAAGAAATTCAAACTTTATTAATATGATATACTTTTAAACAATGACTATTGTTATGTGAACTTATTATTTTATACTTTTTTAATATATTAAAGCAGTATATCAGAAATAAATACAATTAATTCTAGAAAAAGAATTATTTCTATAATGGTTTATAAATAATTAATTGAAATATAATAATTATTACTCAAAAATGAAGAAATGAAGAAAACTAAAATAAACAGCCGAATTTTCATGATTCCAACTAATTTTCATTTCTGAAAGGTGGGATTAACACTCCAATGATAAAAGTTCTGTTTAAAATCTGTTAAATGGCAAGAAAGAAAATTAATTATGTATATCAATTCATTACAGCATAGGTCATGATTCATCCTTATGAAATCAGTAAATCATTTTTTTTCTAAAAGTGATATAAAACGGCCATGATTCCTCTTCATCAAATTGGTAAATCAATTTTCTTTCAAAAGTTGATATAAACGAATAAATTTCTCTGAATTATTAATTTCTTTTGATGAATTGAAAATCAACACTGATTTACTTCGGAGAAATATATATAATATAAAGCTTTATAACATATTCTTAAATGCTATGTTTTTCTTTCTAGATAGCATTCATAAGCAATTAAATAACTACAGCTTCAAAATTTAAAACTTAATATGAGATTTTTAAAAAAAGAAATAAATATATTTTGATGAGTGATCTGTATATAAGCATACAAAGTCTTGTGTAGAATTAATCTATAAAAATTATATATATATATATATATATATATATATATATATATATATATATCAGT
>JAOUZG010016999.1:4854961-4866407 GCA_026289955.1 Argiope argentata | reverse complement strand
TATATATATATATATATATAGAGATATATATATATATATATATATAGTTCACTTAGTTTAATCTGAATAATGAAAAATAAATTCTCTATTCAGCTAACTAACCACATTATAAAAAGGTTTTAGGTTAATGTAACATGACCATTATATACATTTATAGTCAGATATAAAATCTATGTCTAGTATTTTATGCCTAAATTATGATATAATTCTAATTTATTAATTATTACAATTCATAATTTTATTATTATTCTCTCAATTCAGAGAATTTTCGTTGTAAAATTAATTTTTTAGTTATTTTCATATAGCAATGAACATAAATATATTTCATATAAAAATGAAAATAGATATTTAAAAATAATACTAAAACATTTAAGTTTCCGCAATTTTAGTATTATTAATATTCTTTTAAAACTTACTGAAAGAGTTTTTTATCCCAAAAAATAATTTTACAGAAAATTGTTCGAAATGATTTAGTAGCAATATTTGGTTTTCTTCGAATTTTTAACAGCATAGCGGCATTTTTTTCTAAATGATTTTAATTTACATGAACTATAATTTTAGTTTTTCTTTAATTGCTATATAAATGAATGTATACACAAAACTTAAGACAAAAATAATAATTATACTATATGAAGCATCAGATTTTGTAATAAATATTTTTTTAATATGAGAATTTTGAAATAGCAATTATTTGTTTCAATACAGAAATGTATATATAATATTTGTGAGAAATTTAATGAATAATTCATTAAATGCTTTTGATAAAATGGAAACATTTTATTATATGCATTCATTAGCAAGAGAAAACACCTTGAGAGTGCTGCTTTGTTTCCTTAACAGGTATAAAATTCTTTTCATTATCTTCTATCTCTTGATTCTCTGAATATTCATTTAACAAAGGAGACGGACTTAAAGGATTCTTCACCATATCAGAAGATAACATTCCAGGTACACCAAGGCTTTTCTGAATCCATTTTTCATTTTGCTTCAGAATTTGATGTAAGTACAGAATGACGTCATTTCCTAAAAGAAAAGAAAGAAAGAAGGGGGGGGGGAGAACTGATTCAGTAAGAAAGATTTTTTTTTGTTTACATAATACTTTTTCATAATATTTATACATTTAAGTAATATTAAATACAACAATTCATTTACAATTTAAGATTCTTAAACATTTATGTTATATGAAGTATTCAGCACTAACTTTAAGGCTTCAAATTTCTATTATTCACATAAATTTGTTATTGTAATTTATAGACGAGAAAAATTCTTAGATTTAATTTTAATGCACTTAAATTAGGTTTAATTTTAAATATTCCTAATTTGAAAGTTAATATACAATTTTGAAAATTAAATTTAGTTTCTTTTTAAAAATACTCAAACATATTTACGTTATTAAACTAAATTACGATTTTTCTTTAAGTCTGTTTTTCTTCCTCTGAATTAATTGTTATATTTATTAGGTTATCCCTTATTTTAGAACTTCTTTAGAATGGTTTTCAATTTTTTGCTGAAGACAAATTTTTTTACGATAAGGTTGCTTTTTAACATTATACTTAAAACACAAATAGTGTAGTAAATTTTTTTGTATACTTTTTATTTTGCTAAAGAACAACATCATGTAATCATATTGTTTAACACTAATTTAAAATATATTCAAGTTGAACAAAAATGATTTGGTATCAATATTGATATATTTAAAGGAAAGGTATTTGAATTTATCTCAAATAAAAGAAAAGCAAGGCAGACAATGAATAATTCAAATTTCATTACTATCTGTAGTAAAATGCTAATACAAAATATGTTTTAAAATATTTTTCTGAATAGCTATACCTCCAGGTGATTGTAAAAGTTTGTGAACGGTTATTTCTAGAATTTCATCTCTAATGTCTTGTATGTGCACAGTTTCAGAAGTTTTCTCTAGCTTTTTCCTACGAAACAGAGTGATCATTTAGACAGCAAAATAAAGAGCAAATGCTACTTGTAATAGGTTAAGAAACAATATTATTTCACCTTAAATCCTTAAAATTTGCATGAATTGATGAAAGCAACATTGTCACTAATTTTGTATAATTCTCATTCAGAAATAAAAAATCTTTTTCACAAAATAGCGTTTCCAAGGCATTTGTTGTTAATATAGCCATCTTTCTAATGTTGTCCATTATACTGCTAATAAATTTTTCATTTCGAAGAAAATCAATAGCAGATGAAATCAGAATCTAATTAACAAAAGAAAAAATATTATTTTTCATACATAAAAATATTATAATTTAGAAGATAATAATAATAATAAATTTTAACATAAAATATAATATAATTCTATTCTAAAGAGTACAATTAGTTTACTATGCATGCAACACATTTTTATATGATATTTTAAATTCATTTTTATTGCCATGCACTTTGTTAATTTATAGCACTGTAAACATACATATTTTAATAAAAATTAGAATAATATTACATGAAACTTCATCAATTTTTAATAATGCATTTCTATAATTTTTAAAAAAGGCTTTCTAAAATTATAATATTTTTAATAAATTTAATTATTGATTCTAATTTTACCTGCAAAGGTAATGATTGGTGCACTAAATGTATCTCAGGTACATAATTTGAAATATGCACATCCAAAGCCAAAAAGAATAATTTCAAAGATTCTGGCAGTAAAATGATATTTCTGTGCATACTTTCTAAAAATTTTCGTAAGCATACAAATGAAATTATTTCATCTGTAGGTTCAAATTCATCTGAAAAAAAAATGCATAAATATAATTTAGTTTAAATATGGGATAAATATTTTCAAAAAGATTGATAATAATAAACAGAAATAACAGTTTCATCTTGACCAAAATAATATTCAAAATCGGTAAATATAATGCTCAAAGCTAATACTCTGCCTTATTTTTTTCTCTTACGCATGTTTTTGTAGTAAACTTTAACTTTTTGCAAATCTTTTTACAAACTGCTTGTAGTTTCCAAAACTTTACAATGAAATTTTGAGAAATTATATTCAAGAATTGTTTGAAAATTATTTCACATACAGTCAAGTCAAGGAAATATACCAAAACCACATAAATCAATATAGCTGATTAATGGTGTTTCTTGTTCCATTTGTAACCTCCCTCTTTTTTTCGGAAGGGGGGGGTAATTCCATTTTAAATATTTTTTTTGATGATTTAGGTTTAAAAATTTTCATTTTATTCACTTAGCAGACTTGATTACTTTAATGTGAAATAACTGAAAAAAAATATTACTATTTGGCATTGTTTCATAAAGATAGTGACTTTATATCCATTGAGGATGCAAAAGATTTCTATTTTTTATGCATAGAATGTTTTAAAACAGTGTTTGAAATAATATAAATACTTCTGTGAAATTGCATTTTAATACAAATTTTTCAAAGCTTTACCTTGCATGGAATTTAGAGGTTCTTTTTCACAAACACAAATAACATGGTTCTTTAAGCTGCTCTTCAAGGTATTGAAAGATTTTCTAGTTGTTGGATCATTGCACTTTCTTGAAATGTCCAACCAAAATGGAATTACTTCGTCAAGAACTCTACAACAGAAATTTCAGTACATTTATAAATTGTTACAATTATTTATATTTAAAGAATATGGATACAAAAAAAAGTGTTGTCAAAACATTACAAAAATTTGTACTTACCCCACCAAATAAGGACGCAAAGTTTTCACCAGACCTTTATACCACCATGACCGCTGAATCAAATGTTAATTTAGTTAAATTTATTCCACTTTGCATTTTGTTAGGAGATTTCTACTTTTAACAAACACTTAAATTTACTTTACCTCATATAATGGCTTGTTAATTGAGGTTGAGTCAAATTCTTGCCAACCGTTTGTCCTAGGAATTAAAAGACAAACATATAAATTTATAGTTCTGGTGTTAAAACACTTAATTATATAAATTCAACGAAAATAATAAACTATATAAAATATATAAATTACAAAATTGCTGAAAAGTTGTTTATGAAACCAAACTGATCTTACAATAGTTATAACTATGAGACTCAATGGCTGTAAAATTAAAAATACTGATTGCATTTCTTTACTTTGCATATTTTATCGTCAACATTGCAATATTTTTAAATCTTAAAAATATACTTCATCTTGTTTTGTCCAACAATGATCTGCCTACCCTAAAGAATGTAAAACCTTGAAGGTTGGCCGGGGGAAAAATACATACTGCCAGTACCTGAGCAAAATTAATCTTACAAAAAATTTGGCAGAAGATAAAATGTCGGTCAGAGATAAAAATTGAAAAATCAATAGCAAATTTCATTATTTGAATTTTTGAAAATTCTTTTTAGTATTGTATATGAGCATTAATAATGGTAAAAATAACCCCTATTGATCCCATAGATCATGATTTTCATAGTTATAACTAATAATATCTTGCTATTAAATGCTTATTTTCTATCAGTGAAAGGCGTTCGAAAAACGAACTTTTGTTAGATTCCGCCTCCTCAAAATTGCAATAAAAATATAAAATGCATTCCTGATAAAACCAGGATTTATATTTTGTATTTAAAAATACCTTTATTGCTGATATATCAGTATAAAATAGAGGGAAAAAAGAATAAAGAGAAAGAATAAAATTTTTGAATACTTTAACAAAATTCTGAAGGTAAAAAACAAACTAATGTATTTAAATGATACTAATTTAATGTATTAAAATTAAAACTAACGCATTTAAAATTTTAACCCTTTTTATCTTTAAAGGTTATACAAACATGATAATACTAAATATTACTAATATCAGATCATGCATTAGAAGAGGTTCTTCCTAGAAAGAAGAAAAAAACATTGTGAATTAAATTGTTTGTTAAGATTTTAAAAAATGGCTTACTATTTCAAATGATTACTAATTTATTTATAAGATTATTTTTAAAAGGTAATGCCATCTTGTTTATTTTTCCCCATCGTCTAATATATTCTATATAATTTATATGAAGTTGTGATATGCGTTTTAAAGAAAACAATATATTGCACTATATACTTTTATCAAAAATAGAAATATCTAAGCAATTGATAAGGACATAATATTTACTTTAAGTAAAGGAAGTACTTTACAAATAGTTGCATCTCAAGTTACTTACTTCTCTATTACCGGAAGTAGAATATCTTGTAGATGAATGTGATTATCATAGCAAATTAGTAATCTCAATAAAGAAAAGGCCAATTTAACTTTTGCAGCTTCATTCAGAGTGTGCGATTCTTTATGGGGTACAAGAGAGGGGCATGCAGCCTGCATCATTAATAAGATGGATAAAGTACAGTTGTGATCGATGAACGCCTAAAGAAAGGACAAGTGCATTATTAATTTTAGCACTCCTTGGTGAATTTTGTTTTCTTGCTTTTCCTTGTAACTGACAAGAATTTCAATAATGTCAAAGGCAATTTTGGTAAAATAATTTAAAATAAAAATACAGAAGTTGAATAGAAGAAATAATCCTTCAGTTCAAAGATTATAATCTCTTTTCTCATGCAATTTCCTTTATGTAATAATCTTAAAAATTTGTACTATGCAATCCGTTAGCTTTAAATATATGAAAATTCAATAACATATATGCAAATGTAGTATAAATTACGAAAAGTAGTTTGCAATTTACAATTTAAAATAAGTAAAATCGTTTTATTATACATGTGGTTCCCTCATAAAAAATTAAGAGAAGGAAAGTTAGTTAATAAGCTAAAGCAAATCTCTCTCTCACACACACACGATAAAAACATATAAATACACAGCTATTATTATTTTACAGGTTTAATTACATAATTATTAATATTCGTTTATGAAGATAAACTTTTTATGATTATTTTCCTTAACTTCAGAAAGTTTCGGCGATTTTTTCATCGCCTTTGTTTCTACTAATATTGTTATATTTCCAAAATATGTTGTTAAAATTTGCCACAGAGTGTAATAAATCATTTGCATTTTAATTTGCTAAAAATAATTAAACTTCATATAAAAAGTAAAAAAAAAAAAGAGAGAGAGAGAGAGAAAAGTGAAATTCAAATGTTTTTGATATGATCTCAAACTGGAATTAAATGGTTACTGTAAATCTTTGCAACAGTGGATGCCCCAAAACAGCAATGTTTAAGAATCATATGGAAAGGCCAAGATCCTAAAAATTCCTCGAAAGTTTCGAATTTTACATCAAAACAGCAAAATAGGAACTTTGGACTTTAGGGGCAGGTTTAAATAACTCAATTATATTTCGCTATAGTGATGAGATGTTATCAGAATATAGTGTTTAATCGGATAATCCTTTAATGGAGATTAAGAAAAGTCAAGCACAAAAATGAACAACCAAAAAATAAGATTAAAGCATCCCTACACGAAACCAATTTCAAATCATGGAAAAATACAACAAAAAATATTTCTCAATAAAAAATCAGTCTCACAATTAACCTAAAATTAATCCAAGATTACAACACCGACTTACAAGAAACCTGTCGAATATACCGAGGAATCGAAAATAATTATTCGAATATAAATATAAAAATCAAGATGAAAAATCCAAAGAAGGAATTGAAGTAATTAAAGTCTTAAAAGATAGGAACAAAGAATTTAGACTGTCAGAAGCACCAGAAAACAGATCGCTCAAAATCGTTATTAATTGCTTCCAAAGAAATCCTTTAAAAGGAGAAATAGTTGCTGATATTAGAACCTCCACAGTGAAATTGGAAAATTTTCACTTCTTAGAAAGTACTGCTAGAACAATCTGTAATTAATCTATCAGGTGGAAGTCAGGAAAATTGGAGAATATAAAAATAACCTACAGTCTGAAGAGTGCCTGCTATATGAACACCAAAACCGAAGTATGTTGTAAATCTTCAGTATAATATGTTACTATTGAACAGATTTCTACTATAACGCGCGGAATGCAATCCTCGTTGCATTAAATGAAACAGAAAGCAATCAACACAATTTTATCAAATGGAAAAGATTGAAGATCTAATATATGCAAATTGTAAGAAGAGAGTGCAAGACCTTCCCAATAGTAAAAAAAGGTTCCGGTTCAATAAACCATATGTTAAAATCATTAAAAAAAGAAATGTCGAAAAGAAAGGTTTCATCCAACTATGACAATTTTGAACTTAAGGCAGAACTCATCCTGTAACAGACAGCGACTTCATATCAAAGCAACTTTAAAGAAAGACAACTTCCTGACTTTCCATATTTCAAAACCCTAAAGAAATTAAATCATTTTTTTTAAAATTCCCATTCCTGAGCAAGGCAGTAAAATTAAAGAAGGAAAGAAAAGCGGAAAAAAAAACTCATTTTAATAAATGTGCTCATAGAATAATTCCAAACATTTTTTATCGTTGATTCTCTCTGAAGGATTAATGTTAAATAGTAGTAAATCTTCCAGAAAACTTAGAAAACCAGACTACCTTTTCCTTCCTACAATCTTGTTGAAATACTCTGATCGACCATCTCTGTCCCTTCCCTTACCCTTCGAAGACAGACTGTTAATGTTCAAGTAATGCTTCATTTGCTTTCTTTCCTCTACCAGAAGATATAAAAGTTCATAATTCACTAAGATTCTTAACTCCAAGGTTCACTAAGAGCCATGCCATTCATTAACTTTTTTATGACAGGGGAAAGGATTACTTGGGAGCGAGTGCTCCTAACTTTCACAAGAATGAGATGATTTTGAAGAGATCAAATGTTTTACTAACAATAAAGGAGGAAGTGTGATGCTTTACAGAACTGACTGTTTGACAGAGAACTTCTGTTTTTGACATTGATACTTTGCTTGCAAAATGAGAATGCATTTCGAAATACAGTGTAATATTTTTGAAATAAGCAATCAAAATTGTGTGTGTGTGCGCGCGTGCGTCCTGAGTTTTACTAAAATAAATTTAAATAAAACCACAAAAAAAATTTTAAGTAGATAATTCAGTAAAAAAGAAGAAGAAAATGTATAACACTTATTTTACCTAAGAGAAAATTAAAAATTAGTAATATACTGACGAGTAAAAAAAAACTGCTACACCTGCTTAATAAGTCTGAAGTAGTGCTTAAGGTAACTGGCACCATAAATCCTGCAGAGCTGTCGAAAAATCTGTAAGATTAAGAAGGGGCGGAGATCTCCTTTGAACAGCACGTTGCAAGAAACCCAGATATGCTCAATAACGTTCATGCAAGGGGATATAATTTAGCCAGCGGAAGTATTTAAAGTCAGACGAGTATTCCTAGAATCACTCTCTAGCAATTCTGGAAGTGTCGTGTGTCGCACTGTCCTGCTAGATTTTCCCAAATCCTCAAATGCACAATGGGCATGAATGGGTGCAGGTAATCAGACAGGAGGCTTACGTATGAGTCACCTGTCAGATTTGTATCTAGACGTACCAGGGGTTCCATATCACTCCAATTGCACACGATCCACATAATCATACAACCTCCACCAGCTTGAACAGTCCCCTGTTGACATGTAGGGTGCATGGATTCATGAGGTTATCTCCATACCCGTAGTCGACCACCAGCTAGAAACAACTTGAAACGAGACTCTTCAGACCAGGCAACGTGTTTCCAGACGTTAACAATTCAATGTCGGTGTAAACGGGCCTAGGCGAGGAGTTAAACTTATTTTCGTGCAGTCATCAAGGGTACTCGAGTGGACCTTCGGTTCCGAAAGCCCATATCGATGATGTTTCGTTGAATGGTTTCCATACTGACACTTGTTGATGACCCAGCTTTGAAATCTGCAGCAATTTGCAGAAGATTTACACTTCTGTCACGTTTAATGATTCTCCCCAGTCGTCGTTGTTCCCGTTCTTGCACGATCTTCTTTCGGCCGCAATTTTGTCGGAGATTTGATGTTTTACCGGATTCCCGATATTCAAGGTACATTCGTAAAATGGTCATATGGAAAACTCCCCAATTCATCTCTGCCGAGAGATCCTATGTTCCATCTCTCGTGCGCCGACTATCATACCACGTTCAAACTCACTTAAATCTTTATAACCTGCCATTGTCGCAGCAGAGCCAATCTAAAATCTGCACCAGACACTTTTTGCCTTATTTATGCGTTGGCGACCGCAGCGTTGTATTCTGATTGGTTCATATCTCTTTATTTGCATACGCAAGCCTGTAGCAGTTTTTTTTGGGGGGGGGGGGGCTCTTCAGTCTATATCGAAATAAAATGCTTTAGAAGATAACTTTAAAGAAAAACTTAGTCTTCTTTAGTTAATTACACATGCAAATCTTAGGAGTTTTCACTTTCGAGTATGCTTTTCTCCACATTTTTTTTAAAAATCTTTTTCGATCTTTGGTTTTACAAAAGCTTAACTATCATAGCACTCACACCTGTAAGAACTTCTGTACTAGTTAATTCGCTAATCTTGAATCTCTTAAAACAACAAATGAGATCAGCCTCCTACGAATACAGTAGTTTATCCATATTTTGGCGATCAAATTTCATGGCAGTTTCAGAAAAGCGAGGCTTCGAACCTTTTCTGCGGAGATACTTTCTATTTCCAGAAATTTCAAACCCCGTCTTCATCAGACCTTAATTGATGGAGAAGGATCAGTTAAGGTCTCAGATAACATTTATAAATTTGAGTTTCAGAGAAATTATTTATTATAGCATGGTCAGACAACCAAGATATACCGCCATGTGGTCTTGGGTGAATAAACCTCGTTGAAATACCATAAGGTTTGTAAGTATACTTTTGATGTAATCCATAGGTCTCCAGTAAGTCCACCAAGTTATTCTACAGGAAGTACTGTGCATCGGGAAAATTATTTAATGCAACAAAGACTAGTGAGCTCTTCGATCCATGCTATTAAACAGTTTGAGCTATTGTCACTGAATTTTGGGATTACATAGGCTAACTTTCGATTATAATTTGTGACTTCAATTTGTAAATTAAATTATTTAAAACCAAATAATTGCACCGCTATTTTCGCCTCTTTTTACAAATAGAAAAGGAGAAAAATGATGCTTTTCTAAAAAGAATAATACATAGCAAGTTATTTTCAGTATTTAAATAAACCTTTTAAAGTTATTTTTTGAGATGTAAAATAATTATTCTTTACGTAAATAAATAATTCGGTTGTAGAAGTTACATAAATAACAACAAATTAAGGAAAAATAAATAAATAAAATAAAATAAATCTTACATGAATAACGGCAAATGGATTTGGTAAATTCCATGATGTGCAAGCTTTAACCGAAAGCCAAACAGATACATTTGATACAATTTGTCTCTGGTAGAATTCTGAAAACATTTCACGTCGTATCCATGGTAACCAGGGGGACACAGATTCATATTTTGTGCGAAGAGACAGTCGTGGCTGAGGGAAACCGCTTTTGAAGATTTTAAAAAGTTCATTAATTGGTGAACTTAGGACAACTAGAACTGTAAGTAGGAAGCAACAGGAACTGTGAATTTTATTGATGCAGGAAGTCTAAAAAAACATGAAGAAATTTTTTTTTAATATTTATTATTCTTTATTATTATATTTTTAATAAAATCATTTAAAAAATTAAGAATGCAATTAAAATATTTTTAAATGAAGCATTAATTTAAATTTCTGGGGATAAATAAAACGTTCTTATAATACTTGTAGGTAACAGTAATTGTACCCATACCATAATAAGAATTTTATGTATCCTACAGTGGAAAAAGAAATATTTTCCACATTAAGATTATTTGTTTTTTGAATTGACTAAATGTTTTTTTAAAGACATCTTCTGTATCATTTAAAATTTGTTGTTAAGTTAATTTTTTTTAAAAAAAACGTGCTTTCTTTTAATTGTTTGGGTAATGAAAATATCTGTTAACGAATATATATATTCATTGAAACAGTTCTAAATAGAAAGGGATGTTACGTCAAAGGTAATCAGAGTCATAACCGAAATCATGGAGAAGACAGGTTGAATTTTTAAGTTCTTTTTATGCCATCTCGGGAGTAGGCATTATTTACAAGCAGAAGAGACGTTCACAACACAGAACAACACGACACGGAATTGACGGAAAAAACTAAGTGTAAAAATTTAACGGGAAATCATCATCCATGATCTTAAATACCAAGACTTTGATAAGGAAAATATTTTTTTATAGAAACTATAAAATCAAATTTCAATGGGGATTTCCGCAGCACACGCCTAAGAGGCAAGAGAAACACAGGGATCTTTTAAAAGGTATTTTATTTAGGTCAGCAATTTTAATCTCTCACATGCAGTATGGGAAAGTCGCTGGCGTTTAGCTGTTTCAGAAATTTTACAAAGCGTCTGTTGAATTAATTAACTAGAGCGAGTGGAATGGAACAGGAAATAAGAGAATATTTTTAAATGATATTACTATGGGCTAAATTAAGATAGAGCTTTGGAAATTAATTCGGGTTTAATTTAATTGTTAAATTATATTACACACACACACACACACACACACACACACACACACACACACACACA
>JAOUZG010016999.1:4833809-4854951 GCA_026289955.1 Argiope argentata | reverse complement strand
ACACACACACACACACACACACACACACACACACACACACACACACATGTATCAACTTTGACCAGATGGCTCGGCACACGACTTAACTGATCGCTTGCTTTAAACCTCAACTGATTCACTCATGCTTGTCTCCCGACATTTCACAACTTCTGAAGAAGGGCATGGCAATTTCTAAAAAGATCGTCACAATTCGCATGCTAAGGGTCCTATCATCAAAACTTCTATTGATACTATAATCCTCAGTTCTGTCGCGTGTCGTCACTAAACACAGGCTTCATTGATCCACCGTCAGCATCTACCCGAATTGTCAGAAAAACCACCTTTCTTACGATGGAACTAACTGTATTATAAGCAAATAACAAAGTCGTATATATATATATATTGTCACGAAGACTGAATTAAAGACACAGATAGTTAGAAACAATTGCGTTTATTAGCACCAAGCAACTCGCTGGAGAACAGAACGAATAACTGAGCAGAACTCAGTTTTTATACATCTGAAGAACATTCGAGAATCATCTCGCTAGAATGGTAAAGAATGTTCTAGAATCATCTTGATTTTAGATAAATAATGGGAGCAATTTTAAATTAAAATTCCAGTCTTTGGATAAAATGCGTTAGCCGAGAATCAAACCAGGGACCGTTGGATTAGAAGCCAAATGCTCTGCCAATCGAGCCATGGTGAATTATGACAGTCCTTCTTTTTGTGGCATTATATATATATACTGAAATAAGGTCAAAGTAGAAACAAGTATCAACAAGTTATGAGCCTTTTCTAAAACATTTTAATTTAATAAAAAATGCTGAAATAATATTATTTCTGGAATTAATATTTATAATAACAATACTTACAGTTGCTTTTTCAACCATTTCTTGCTTTCTTCCCACATACTCAAAAGCAGAAGTGCATGCTGGCCATAAAAGCTCACTTGAACATAAAAGAAGCACATAGAGATCACATAATACTTGTGGGGTTCGAAATTCACTTGGAGTGGCTGAGGAATATCGGATAAGAAAGTTTTCCAGGGAGGAACTTAAAATCTTTATGTATAATTTCTGAGCACAATTTTGAGGCAAAAAAAAGTTCATGTCATGAATAAGTCCTTCCATATATAAATTCCACATCTGTATACTGTAAGAAATACGTTCACCCTATTAAAAGTAAAAAGTAATGATTTCAAAATCATAAATGCTAATTTTTATAATTTACATTCAATACATATAAATTAAAACAAACAAACCAAGGAAGGATAATGTTTCAGAATTTAATGGTATTTTAATAAATTTTAATTTGAACACTTTACAATTATGCAGTTACCTTTATTTATACTGAATATTGGTATAAATAAGCAATAGTTTAAAATTTATCAACTAAAAGAAATAATAAAAAGGTCGCAACATCTGAGAATAAATATTAAAATGCAGAAAAAAGTTTTAAAAATATGTGAGCTTTCCCATTTGAAAATGCTATAAAGAGCTCATTCAAAGAACTGAACTGATACAAATAAAATTCACACTAATATATTTAAACAGTCCTAATATGAAAACGAGTGCACTTTTCTTTTAAGACTATAGTAAAAGATATCAAAGCATATATATCGACATAAAATGATACTTTAATAAAAAAAACTTGGTATGGGTGTACTAAATATACCAAGGTCAGAATGTACTTCAAATTTTGTAAAAATTTTACATTTTCTTAACAGATTGCTATATTTGATTCATTTGACTTATTTATTTATTTATTTGATAATAGAATAGTACAATAAAAAGTTATGAGTGTGTAAATTAAGAAAATGTTTCATTTACCTCAAAAAATGGTTTAGAATCAACAAAATTGTAGCTGTCAGCATCAAATAAAATGCTACATGAAACATATTGGAAATGGCGAAGAACTGCTGATTCTATTAATTCATCAGTTAATTGGTCCAGAAAATGGCATATATTATTCTGTGATCTAGTTTTAAATACAAAATACATAAATTAAAAAAAAAATAATGCAGAAGTAAAGTCTAATTTCATTAAAAAAGTCATATTAATTATTTAAAAGTAGAAACAGTATTAGAAAATTATTTTCTACATAAATAATTGAAAAGTGTTTAGAGAAATATTTGAAAAGTGTGAAATCTAAAATAAAAGGAGTTTAGAAACATATTATTTTGGAACAGAAAAAAATTGATTAAACTTATCAGATTAATTAACAATTTATGCAGAAAAATGTTAGGAAAATTGTTCACTTACTCACAGACTGACCCTTTTAAAATTTCACAATAGCCATGAAGCTTATCCTTTAAGAACACAGCATTGTTAATGGAAATGTATTCATAAAAAATTATGCAAGTGTCATCTGTGCATCCTGCTATTTCCTTCAAATGCTGAACAAGATTAATAACATAAGATTCCAATGTATGGTAAAAAGATGATTTAAAGGAAAGAAATGAATCACAAGCTGTATGCAGGACAGGTAAATATTTCTCCAAAGTCTTTACGGTACTGAAAGTACTTTGAAGTAAAGTTGCAGTCTTCACAGATTCTGATTCATATTGTATTGTTTTATCAGAGATTAAAAGATCTCTCCACTGTTGATGCTTTAAAATTGCTTTTTCCTTTTCAATATGCACTTTCACAATAGTTTCAACATCATTTTGTAATGATCTCTGGAGATAGCTCAAATATCCCTTTTCAACAATATTCCGCCTGTAAAGAAAGGAAGAACAATAAAATTAATAAGAAAAAGTTATTCTTATTGTTTAAGTATATTTAAATTTCATATTAACCATACATTTTTTTTACTTGGAATTCAAGAACATTTTAAAATATAACTTTATATTAAATCTTAGATAAATTCAATTTCAACTAATGCAAGTATACATTGACTTGCTATTCTATTAAGATTTCAAATTTTATAATGTAATTCATTTTTAATTTTTATGCATAATTTTATTTTTAACTTCTTTTCAATAAAATGACATCTTTTCAATAAAATGACATAGAATGATATTCATACACATCTTTCTCATTTTCAGTTCTTCATCTAGTGTATTTACTATAGAAGTTAGCAGCTAGTCACTTCTCGGTTTTTCCCCTTTATAGTTGTTTTTAATGGATACTATATAATGAAGAAGGATGAAGAAAGAACAAAACAAAAGAATACCATGAAATATTTAAATTCTTAAAAATTAAGTATAAAAGAGAAAATTTCACAGAGTTTTAAGTGGTATTAAAACTAAATGGGATTTCAATTTAAAACCCCTTAACAATATTGATCTTCTAGAAACTTTTTTCTTATATGTTCCAATATAGAATTTTATCCTCTTCAGAATAAAACTGTAGACCTTCAGTATGGATAAATGCATTACATTTGTAAACAATAGTTACAAATTATAGATCTTTGTCTTGAAGTTAGTATTTTTATTGAATCTATCATAAAAATACGTAAGTTAGAAGTTTTTTCTTTCTTTTTTTTTCAGGCCGATTGACAGAATTTGACACGAAATTAAAGTAGTAGTCTCAAGATAACATACTAAATTTCATTGATTTAACTCATTGCATTTACATGCATATGAAAATACAGATTCATAGAGTCAATGTTTGATGGATTTCATTCAAAATTTGACAAATTTCCATATTTCGGATGCTAAATCTATACACTAACTTTATTTCACCTAGCCAATTGCGATTTAAAGTTATTGAGTTATTTCCATACAAACAATAAGACAAACAAACTTTTAGAATGGATTTTGTTCAAAATTTGATTGAAATCCACACATTTGATTATAATTCCATGTATTAAATTTCTGAAATCTAGTTCACTTTGTATTTCAGTTATTATGTTCATAGACATAATGTCAAAAATTTCTTTTTCACACTGTTTCAGAAAGCGCAAATTCGTCTAAATCTCGAGTATGAATTTTTTGATGATTACAGTAACTTCCTCTGTACATCCTATACAAGAAGTACATAATTTTGTTAATATTTTTTCTATAAAGTTCATGGTCTAATAAAATATCTAGAAGCTTTCTTTATAATGCAATTGTGATTATGCATGCCTTTATAAAAGAATTTTTATTTTTGAAAGTATTCCAATAAAAGGCTGATGCATATTAAATTATGATTAATTTTTGTAGAATCTTAAAAATAGTTTTTTGTAGAGATATTTTAATTCTAAACTTAAAAAAATTATTAGTTAAAAATTAAGATCAAGTACTTTTTTAAGACAAAAGTTAATACGAATTTTATAATTTATTTTATTTTTTAACTTACAACTAAAAGGAAACTATACTATATTTTATACTTAAAACACACCTCCAATTCCATAAAAAAATAATCTTTTCACCCTCCATCAAAGATGCATGTTTTTCTACGATTTTTTGACTTTGTGGTCTGGAAAATGGAGATTGCTCTGGACTATCAGTCGCTAGAATAATCTTTGATCCTGAAACAAATAAATTAGTACAAGAATTTTATAAGGAAATCATCTGTGAAAAATAACTAATGACTTTAGTAATTGAGTTTGAAACAATAAAAGATGAATCTCACTCACACTCACACACAGAATCCAAAATAACAATAATAAAATTCACCTTTGTCTTTAGGAAAAAGGATGAAAAGATTTTGAATTTTTCTCCAAATAATAGAATGTATAGATTGTAAGATTAAATTTATTGTTTAAAAATTAGAAATCTAAAATATTTTTTTGATTAATTTTCTGATTTTTTGAATTTTTTTTAACATTAGAAAGCTACTTACAACATAGTTATTTTAAATCCTTATAACCACATATGTGACCATTTAAAGTATAATATGAAAGAGCCATCATGGCAAAATAAGTTATAATAGTTAAAAAAAAGGGGGGAGAGGGATGGAGGAGAGATCACAAAGATTTTTAAAAAGGTTTTATGAATGTATAAAATAAAAGTAATAAATTTAGATAAATAATAATGAAATATACAAATAATGACATGATGTTTATTAATATTTATTCACTTCATTTGTATAATAATCTAGTAGTTCTAATTTAATCTTTATTTTTAAAAATTTATTCCAGCTGGAAAAAAAATAGAAAGATTAAAATTAAATTTCATTATGAAAGTAATGAGTATTGCTTTTGTATATAAGCCACTTACCTTCAAGCAAAACAGAAATTTCATCCATGTGAGCATGATACATAGTTTCTTTTTTGTGAAATAGGATATTTATTTTATCTTCAAAAATCAAAATTGCTTCTATAACTTTGATTACAGAGCTAACAAAAACAGATTTCCAAACACTCTCAGTACCATAATTGCTCTGAACACAGTAAAGTGCAGCTTCAATTTCTGAATCTATTTTGTTTTGCATAAAGCAGTCAAAACAAGTTTTAGCATGCTTATCATGACATGAATGAGAAGTATGCAAGATGGAGATTATTTCTTCAGTGAAATCTTTCTTTTTACCCATGCACTCATCAAGTAAATTTAAAAGCCCAAGAAACTTTTTATTGATCAAATCAATATAAATTTCTAATATATTTGATTGAGTAACTATGAAAGGATGGAAACATCCAATATAGGTTAAAAATTCATCTTCATACAAGCACTGGATACAAAGCCTTAAGCAACAACCAAAACAAGATCCAGACACAGGGCAAAGGCAATTGTAACTTTCAAAGTAATGGAAACGATAATGTTTATATCTTTCCCAAACTAATTTTGGAACAAACATATGTTGCAAATTGATTACATGATTTTTCAGTAAACAGAGATTGAAATGACTATGCAATGACGTTAAAGGCACATAATTATCAAGTACAAAAGATACAGAGTATTTTTCTAAATAATAACATATTCTTTCCCACATTACATTAATTTTATCATATAAACTATTTACAGATGAGCATGTTTTCTCTACATTATCTACAGCTAATGTTTTCAGTAATGTAATATTATTTTGCTTTTGTATCTCGCCGAGATGAGGTAAGATTAATTCAGATATTCCAGGTGACTGTGATAGGTGTATTACCTGAAAAATTGAAATAAAAAAATCAAATGTATAAATGTGATTTTTAACAACTAAATAATAAATATGAAAAACATAATAATATAATTTTAATATATAATAATATCTTCTAATTTGAACTTCAAATAAAATATATGTTAATAATAATAAAGTAGTTCAATGGTGAAGTGAAAGTAAATGGCATTTGTAATGTAATATGTTATTTCTTTTCTTTAGTGTTTTAGTAAAGGCAAATGGATGCTCATTGTGTGGTATATTTTTTCTGCACTTGAAACTTATTCAACTTTTTTTAAAATGCAATAAACCTACTAAATAACCTACTACTTTGTTTCCATAGTGCCTCCATGACTGGTGTTTGAGACAACTATACCCCTCCCCTTTATCTTTGGTCACTATGCCACTGAGCAATTATGTCAAGAATACCACTTGTTGATATTGTACTTATATAATTTAACTGTATAAAGATAATAGGGTATTTATAAATAGTGCAGATTAAGAGCATAAAAATAGACCTGCATATTATAATTCTATAATTCAGGCGATTCGTTTTATGCATTTTTTTAAAAAAAATTATAGTTGTTTTTTTAAATAAATGGTATAATATAAATGAATATATTTTCATTTCACTTACTTTTATGAATATACATGACAATATATGCATTTATTCAGAAAATACACATTAATTTTACCTTTATTAAAAATTACATATATATTTTTTATGAAACAAATTGGAAATTTTCTTTATCTTCCACTTTTAAAGTTTAACTAAAAAATAATAAAATATCATTAAATAAAATAGAATGAGAAGAAAAAAATTCAGTTGGTAAATTTAATTAAAAAAATTTATCCCTCCTTCACTTTTATAATCTAAGAGAGACTGGATTATAAAAATTTATGATAAACTAATGGATACAAAAACAAATATAGATTAACCCAAAAAGATAATACAAAAATATTGGGGATTCAAACTTTCTTAAATACGTAAATTAATTATGTAATTATATTTAACTTTAAATGAACTCATTGATTACTGTCTATACATTTATGCACCCTTATTAATTAATTTAAGAATAAAATGAATGCATTAGAATAAATAATAATTTCTATTGAAATATCTATAGTAAAATATCTGCAACAAATCAATTGCACATCTAACAATTGAAGTACTTTAAGAAAAAGAGACAGAAAAATATTACTAATATTAAATGAAAAGAACTTGATAAATTGAAAGATTTTAGATTATTTTAAGCTTAATTATTGACAATTATTGGATGCATTACCAATTTTTGAAGCATATCACATAGTTCATCTGTATATATTTCATCTGTACTTATGATATTTAATTGTTTATCAAGATCTTCAAGGCTACCAAAAATCGCTGATATATCATTTATGCAAGAACTAATTCTGAAATAATGAAAAATTTTCTTAATTGTTAATATAACTTAATCAGAATATTTCTAATATCATCTGAAATAACAATATTACAATTAAAATATTTGTCTTTTTGAATGAAATATGTAAGCTTTCTATTTTAGAATTATTTTTAAAACAAAAAAATATTTTCAACAATTACTCAAGGTGAATATTTTAAAAATCTCAAGTGTTCATAAATATTTTAGACTTTAAATATAATAAAAAATTGCAAAGAAAGATTCTTTTCAAAAATATTTATTGAAAATTAATTAAAACTCAATAGAAAGAAATTTAATCACAGTGATGTTTAAAAAATATAACAATATTTGCTCTGTTAAAATAAAGTTTTGAATAGAATAATTTATTCACAAGTTGCAACATTAAAAAGTGAAACTATGAATTTCAGATATAATCAAAAGTTATCAATAAGCATTTTTTGATCAAGGAGAATAAAAAACATGATTTCTAATTAATTGCCTTAAATATTTTTAATAAGTTTATGGCAGTACAAAAATAATTGAACAACCAAAACTAATTGAAAATGCAAGAGTAAGTATTAAAGATCATTTTTCTTTAATTAGTTTTATAAAACTTAAATGAAAACGCGAACAGATTGGCTTTATTCAAAATGTCAACTTTCTCACTTCTCATCTATCTTTTGAATCTTTTTTGAAAAATATAGATTTTTAGACATAATTTATTCAGAAATTGACGGTAACTTTTTACCAAAATATTAAATTAATATATAAAAATAAGATTTCCTACGTCTTTGATAATACGATCATGTTTTGTTTCTCACAGTTATTTTGTTTATATCACAGACCCGTTACTAAGCAACGAAGTTGCGAAGATAGTAGTAATTACTAATGCTATAAACAAATTTTATTATGGGGGGGGGCTGTAAAAAAATCCCGAATATCAAATGTGTTTTCTTTTAAAAACCCTTTTTATGTTAATTAGAGAAATAAATTCATTTTCTTAGTAAATTTTAATTATTCTTTTAAACTTCCTATTTTCTGTGAAATGCGAAAAACAATATTTTAAATAACTTTAACCGCCTAGCCGGTGTCAATAGTAATCCGGAAAGGGCAACTAAAATATGTAAATATGCATTTTTATTTATATTTGTTCTTGGCTTTTTTAAAAAGACTATCATTATGATTTAAATGAAGGATGCCAAAGCTATTTGATAACGTACAGATTGGATTTGTTGCCTGCAGAATCGGAATGAGGAAGGTAATGTCTTGTGAACTTCAACACAATTTCTGATTTACTTTCATTTAATTAATGTATTTGCCATTTTATAATTATATTTCCTCTATTTTAATTTGGGCTGCAGTGCTGGCAGTGGCTCAGTTGTTATCGTCCAGTTATTATTATTAGAGACCAGTATCAGGTGCTATGCTTGGGTCTCCAAGGTTCTGGTAAAACTACAGCTTTAGCTTCATTAGTAGGAGAATCGGTTTCCAATATAGAACCAACAACTGGTAGGCATTAATTATATTTTAATATTAGTATTCTATTATAAAATTAAAGCCAGTATTAAAAAAATATGCATCTTTAATAGATGTTGACAGATAAATTTCTGTTCTTGGATATGCTATGTTTGCTTGTGTATTTATTTGCCAAGACATTTTTCTGTTATTTTGTTAAAGCTTTATTAGAAAACATATACAATACGTTTTATAAGAATCTCTTGAAAAAGGTTTTGAAATATTCTTATTTCTATTATTATTATTATCAATGGATTTTTTAAAACTTTATTTATTTCATTGTACTTATTATTGCATTAATTGTAAATGAAAATCTTATCTACTAGCTGTTAAGTATAGTTTCGTTTTATCAATCGTCATTTAAACTATTCTTTTATTTTATCATAAAAATAGTAAGGAAGTGTCTTACTTTTAATTGCTCATTGTACAGCTATGGCTATTACTAAATTAATTTACTTCTATTTTATTTACCATGAGTACATGGTGTCATTCTTTTAAAAGATTTTTCAAGGCTTATTTTTATTTTGAAATTGTTTTAAAACTAGATGTAATGGGCATAGTTAATTTTGGTACTTTTCCGTTAGATGGGCACAAATTGCACCAATTGTGAAGGAAATGCAAGAAGTAAATGACAAAACAACCAACAGAATTCCACATTATTTTGAAATTTTTTGGCAAATTTCATTATTATTCTCCAATTTTTTTTTTTCGTAGCACTTTGCTAATAGAGAAGTGTCTTAATTTTAGATCACCAGATGACTTTGTATTTTTTTCCTACTGCTATTTTAACAAATTTATGTGTACTTGGATTGCTAAGATAATGCTGAGCTGAAGCTGGTTGCTTTTGTTGATAGATAGGTTTAAGAATTAATGGAGATGTTAATATCTTCATTAAATATAGCATATCTTTCTCCACATGATTCTCTTATTAACCTGATATGTATTTATCATAAAATTAATCTAAATGCCAATTTGAATCTAAACTTTACTAATCTGTATAATAATCCAAGTTAGTAACTGTCTACGAGTGCTAGACTAAAAAGGGTCGGGCTTTAAAAATAACTGGTTGATCTTTAAAAAAAAAAAGTCTTACTATCAAGTAAATATGCATAGTTCATAAATCTTATAAAATAGTTGGGCAATATGGACAAATATATTTTTTAATTTATTTCATTATGCTTGCTCATTATCACAGTATTTATAAACACAAAATGTTTGCTTAAATATTATTGCATACAAATTGACATGCTATATTATTGCAAGTTCGAATAAATAAAATAAAATTATTGAGTTAAGTCAAATTTAATTTTGTATTTTTATCAGTTTATTAGAAGAATGGCCTTGTTATGTGTACTGTCTATAATTATGAAATGGTCTACATTTGCTGTTATATCTAGAAACAATATTAAGAGTTCTGAGAATAAGAGCATAAAGTTTGCCATTATATATGACTTTTAAAATAAATTTTTCATTGAATAAATATCTATGGATATCTGCCTCATTTATGAATATTTATTTGTAGAATGATTGCTTAAAAGTGCATAATTCCACTGAATTTTGCAATGCTATATTTCAAATTTTAGACAAAGTTTTTTTCCCCCTTACAGTTTAAAAATTGCTTTAAAATACATCATTCAATGTTATTACTTTTATATATGTTTTGATTAGTGCAATTGTGCTAGATATTCATTTATTTTAAAGTTGATAAAAATTAAATTATTTAGAATGGAATGAGTGTAAAATACATCGGAGAGATGTGTAGTATTAGTCTAATTTCTAATCCATAAACATTGGATTCTGTATCCGAAATGGGAAGCAAAATAATAAATGCAGTTTTAATTTTAATAAATGTATTAGTTAAATAATAAACTCTTTATAAAAATTTAAGAATTTTTATATCTACTTTTCTGTAATGTATAAGTGTTGTGTAATGATTTTATTAATTTAACAGTTTCTTGATTTTTTTTTCAGGATTTAATATCAAAACACTCCCATTAAAAGACACAGTAGTAGATATTAAAGAATTGGGTGGTGAGTTTCTACTTTTATTAATCTGTTGTACAGATTTGTTAAAATCGAAACAATATATAAATTTCTGTTTGAAAGAATATATTAGAGAAAGAATACAGAATTTTAACAATATGCTTCAGATATAAGGTGGGAAAAAAATTGTAATGAAAATTTGACCTGATCAGCTTTTTAAAATTAATTTTTTGCTTATTTTCAGGATCTTTATTTAAAATAAAGCTAATAATCATCATAATTGATCACAAGTTAAAAGTCTTTTGTTTAATAATTTATTTAATTTAACAATAAAGAAATTTTGCAGTTACCAGTGTTTCAAGAATGTTTATAATGTGAATGACATTATGCATAAAGAATGTGTCTAACATATACTAACAAAAACCTTTTAGTGTCACATTTCTTCCCTATTTTCTTTAGAAAGTTTTTTTTTTTTGTTGATTTTGAAATTTTAACTTATACTTACATGATTAAGAATATAAAATGATAAAATTGTAACTTAAAATGAAATTCATCTACTTTATTTAGTTATAATTTAATAAAAAATTATCTTAGATTTTAATCCATATTACTTTTATTTATACTATATTATATTGTATAGGTTCTGAAATAGTTCGACCTTTTTGGAATAAATACTTTGAAGGTCAGCATGGTCTTCTGTATGTGATTGATGCAGCAGCTGATGAAGACATTTTAAAGGAAGCAGTAAAAATTCTGCAAGAGGTGGTTTCTAGTAGTTTATTAAAAGGAATTCCATGTGTTATACTAGCCACACATCAAGATATAGAGGGTTGCAGGAGTCCCCAAGAAGTAAGTTGATAGTTTTCAATTGCTTCATTACAATAAAATGAAAATTTGAGAAGGGATTACGTTTTTGCAATACTAACTGATTTGTTAATGAATATAAACAAATTAATTAACATATTAATTTTTTTAAATTATAACAAAATTCATTTTCCTGAGTCTTGAATATGTTGTTAATTTGGCCAAGATTTCCTAGAAAATGTGTCCTAAAGATTAAAAAAAATAATTGTAATAACTTTTTTCTGTAATTATACAAGAATTATGAAACATATTTCTACAACTCCCTTCCTACTGAGCATATTTATGATACCACTTTTGCTTAGGTTCGGATATATTTAGTTTTTTTTTCTTTAGGTAAAATGTTTAGAAAAACTATTATAAAATTTAGAAAATACAAATGAAACATACACATTAAGTTTATGTAGAAACCAAACATATATATGTTTCCATTTCATTGCAAATCTTATTTTATCTGGCTAGCTCGTTTCTACTCCTAGCAATATCTTTGTTTTGTTTTGCTTGCTTTATATGGAGACATTAAAAAAATAAATTTCTACAAATATTGATCATTGTGTAATTACTAATTTTTTATAAGCTATTTATTACTGTTATACATACCTTGCAAAGATAAAGATTTGCCGATTGCCTGTTATATATAGTCTTATAAATAATAATATATTATGATGTAGTGAAAGATTTTATATTTATACTTTTAAAAAATTGATTTAATTCAAATTTTCATCAAATACATGTTAGAAAATGAACTATCCATATTATGATTTTAATATTCATTACTGACTATCATCAATGATCAGCTGATTTGCTGGTATTATTATATGTAAAAAAATTCATTTAAATCTTTTATGTATAATTTAGTTTTAATGGCTTCCTATATTGAGTGTTTTTAAAAGAATTTCAATGGATAGAACATGTGATTTTAGAAGCCTTGCACAATTGTTCATTATTTGATGTGTTTTTGTAATTTGTTTTTATTAGATTTAAAATTTTAACTTAAAGTTTAAGGATTTTTGTCATTTAAGATTAAACTTATTCAGTAACGTTTTTTTTTTCTGATATTAAAAGTATTAAAACATGACAGATGATAAAATTATTCACCTTTAATTTTTATGTATACTAAATAATATAGTTCATCATTTATATAATTATAGCTTTTATTCACGACTTCATACTCATGGAAATTTTAATGTACATGTGTGAGAACTGAAGGTCTGATCACAATGTAAAATATTATCTAAGCATATCATTATGGTGTTATTGAAAACGATTTTCATCAAAAAAATAATTTGTTGCCAAATTTTTGCAAAATGGCTGAATATGGCGCAAAAGCAGAAACAGCGTTTCCAGTTGTAAGATTTCGATGAATGCTGCAGTAAGTTAATGGAAATATAAAGAAAAAATCAATTAATGAAGAAAAATGGAATTCACACAAAATTTTTTTTATTAAAAATAAGGAAAGTAAGTAAAAGAATACATAAAGCAAGAAAAAAATCAAAGGAAAAGAACAAAAAAGATAAAATTATATTGCCGTCATTTTTCATGTTACTGTAAACTCAAACGAAGCTCCACCAAAAAATTACCTACCTTGCATGGCATCAAATGATTTTATACCAAATCTTAACGAACACATCTAATCTAAAAACAATTTATTGACGGTATGTACCAAAATCCTAATCCATGTTGACAAACAGAACACACTGAATTGCGCTGCTCCAATTGGCATGAATTTTTGACACCAATTGGAGCATGCAAATGCAAGAATTTTCTATGCCAGTTGGAATAACACAATACAGGTTAGAATTTTGAATTTCCTTTATTATTTTTATTTTAATTCAAAAGTACTTCAGAATGAATCCAAAAGCTCAATTAATTAACAATGTTTGATTTTAAATACTCCAAACCCTAAGAAAATAAACAGATTTAAGAGATAAACATATTTCAAATTAACAGATAAACCAATTAAGATTTCAAATTAAAAAAAAAAAGTTATACATTTTTATTCATTTACCAACTATATTACATGAAATACCAACAGTGTTTGAAAAATGAAACAAAAAAAAACCCCATTGTTTGGCGAATTGAACCTTAATTTTAGGTTCAACAAAATTTTCACTAGAATCAAATGAAAACTTAATATGGAATAGCTCACACAAGATAATTTTCATGCCTCATGTCGCAGGTAATTTCCAACAATCTGCAAAATGGACAATTTCATATAGTGTGTACAATTAGATAGTTTAAAAAGCTGAATGATAGGTAGGTAGATGGATAAAATCATAGATGGAATGAATAATGGGTAGACTTATTCAATATGAAATAACAAAGGCTCAACGAAAATATGAGTTTACAAGAAAACAGCATTTGTAGTATCCAGTTCTTGACAAACAGTAAATTGGTAGTAACAAAGCATTGAGAGAGATCTGCTCAGGAAGAGACTTCACATAGTCTGGCTGTATTTAATTACTGACATGCTGCAAACACAATATTTAATTCTGACTGACTTCTGAGCCCATAATACAATGTTGTCTTGGTATTTGACTACAAAATTAGGCATGCAACTTAAATCTTGAATTAATTAACGATTGAACCAAACTTCACTTATTAACACCAGCTCGGATCCATTACAGGCTTAGAAATTTTACCATAAATCTCATCTAATTTATATATCTTCTAAATTTCTAGAGATTTTGGAATTCCCTATTTTGTTATAAGTTCATTAATCTGTCAGCCAGATTTTAGTAAAACTGTCTTCTTAAGGATGGAGCAAACTACTCTGTGAAGTACCATTACAAATTTGATTATCAACAATCCAAGACAACATATTTATATAACAATTATGAAGTTTTAAAATATATCTGAAACAGACATTTTTTTATGCATATATAAAACCTGGAAATATTAGCAAATATCAAATAGCAGAAATGTCTTAGTTTTTTGCTAGGCATTAACAAACTAATTTGGCAATCTATTATTTATATATTTTATCAACTTTTAAAATGCAAATTGTGAATTGATAATCTGCTGTAGTTCTTTATTGTACATTTAATTTTTTTCTAAAATTTCAGATTGCACAGTTTTTTAATGAAACTTTACATGGCAGAAAATGGCAAGTGCACATGTGTGGCTTACAAGATCGTGATGGTGTTCAGATTGGCTTAGAAAATTTAGTTGACTTGATGACGGGTATTTCATGACATCTAGAAGATTCATTTAGGATTCTAAAGATTGATGTTTGGAATTCTTATTAAAGGTAATTTTTTAAAAAATTTAAATTTTCTATTGTTTATAAAATGAGTTAAAAATTAAGATTTAAAATTATTATGAATTTAATTTCAAAAATAACTATTAGCAATTTCAATGCATTATTATCTGAATTGAAGGTGATATTCTGTTTATTTTATATAAAATATACATTATTTTTTGTATTACATTGACATGAAATAATGAGAAATATCTCCCTATTATATCCTTTAATGAAATTTATCTTATAGTATTTGGGTATTTAAAAAGGAAGAATAAACAGAGAGAAGTGATTTCTGAAAATTGGGTATAGGTTTTATTAATGTTATAAGTTGTGTCAAAATATATACAATGAATGTATGTTTTCTTACAGGAAGAACTTATTCTATTCCAAAGAGACTGTAGAGGAAAAGCTTTAAATGATAGTGATTTTCTGAATGATGCCTTTGATCAGTATCAAATGTTGCATGCTTTGAAAGAAAATCAATCAAGTGGTGTTAAGTATTATAGATTACTTTTTAAAAGGGAAACTCTTGATTTGAATTTATTATTTATCAAGTTTACATGAAAAAAAAATTATCGTAATTTTTGTTTTTTGAATGATTTAATTTCAAGTATTCGCATTTAAATAATATCCTGTAGGCTTTTAGTTTTTTAAATTAGTAATGTTTTTATGGGCAAACTGATGGATAATCAAGAACTTTTGAATTGTTTGCCATTTAAGTTATCTTTTCACTTGGTTTTATGTATGTTTATTAGATAATTTTGAATAATTATTTCTTCACCCACCTATCAGCACTCATTCATTATTTTAAGGATTTATTTATTTTTTATGACTCCTTTATATATTTATTACTTTTAGATCATTTTGCTGTTAAAGCACTTTAGAAAATGTATATTTATTATTATTAATTTATAATTAAACTAATTGTGCTTTGATATATTGTAATATAATTTTTAATTTATCAATTTAATTTTGTTATATATCAACACGATATTATCGATTTAAATGGCTTTTATTGAATTTTTGCAAAATTGTTGATGTATAAGTTTACAGATTTTCTTTAAATTAGACATACAGCTGACAAAATGTTAAGTATGACTGAAATTATTAGAAACTTCTATGTTACCTTCAGAAATTCCTATTCAAGTCCAATCTCTTTAAGATGTAGAATTGTTTTAGATGAAATTAATCTGGTCACTCTAATTTGAAATTAGTGAAAATCTTAAATCTAATTAATTATAGTAATTTGTTGATAGTTGGATGTTTTGCTGTTTGGGTAAGAAATATCATTTTAAGATATTAATTTCAGCTTAAATTTGCTCTTTTAATTAGTATGAATTTGGATTTACTATAAATATTGCATAATTTGAATTTTTTAAAGTTGATTACATAGCAAACAGAATAGAATTATTACATTTTTTATAATATTCAATTATTCTACCATTATTAACATTACTGTTAAGTGGTGAAAATTCTAAATATTTATTGGTATAATTTAAACTTTTAATTTTCTCTCTTTAGCAGTTTCCTGCTAATTGAGTGTTTATTGTGATGTTCCTTATTATCTAAAAAGATATAAAAGACCGAGAAAAGTTATGCCGTTAACTATATATATAAATCCACTTGAAAACTCATGTTTAGAAAATATAATATTTTTTTGAATTTAAATAGTTGAATTTTAAGAATTATTTAATTAAAATACTTTAGTTTTGCAATATAAATGCATGCCAATATCTGTTTTAAACATTTTATGTAAAAGGACTGTTAAGTTTTCATCCCTGAAAATAGCTTTTTATATCATAGTTTTAATTTACTCAGATACATACATGTATCTCAACTTTCCTAGACTTTAAATTTAGCTATTGCTCCTTTATTGTTTTTAAGATTTGAGAAACCATTTAATAGTAGTGTATAGTTATGTTATAATAAAGCAAGTATATTTATTTATATCTGCTGTAATGAAAGGGCATTTGATTAAATGGTATCAATTCGTTTAAATTATTTTATTTCCCTATCAATTTCATTTTTAAATATATTGATGGTTTCCTCAATGCATCTGATTTTAAATAACCAAGTGACTGGTTCATTTCCAAATAATAAAAATGTATGCTTTCTACATTGTATCGCAGTTCATGTGATATTATTAATTATATTGAAGTTCGCAACTGCTTACCTAGTTTAACTATTTGGTGTTTCATTTCAGAAAATTAAATCAATAGCACAGCTTTATTTATTGAGAACAAAGCAAATTTGTGGACGAATGCTACATAAAATTCTTATTATATCAATGAAGTCAGCTACAGTGCATGATTATAACATTTTATAGATTACATATTTTGTGAATTAGAGGCCAATGCCATTGATATTTTTTTCCTTTTCATTTTTTAGATTGTGTATTTTTGTCAATTATTTGATTTTCTAAGTAATTTTGCTGTCACAACATCAAAAATCTGTAACAAATATTTATTTTATTGATTTTTCTTAACAGTTATATTTGATCTTATATTCTTTAAGAAAAATTGAATATCTGAAAATTATCAGAGAAAATAATCGTAATCAAGTTTTTAAATTGGTAAATGTATAAGAAATTTCAGGATGCATATAATTTAATAAATATGAAATAAATTTTTTTATTAATTTTATAATTGAGGTATATGTAAATTTAAATTATATTGTTTTTTTTAATTCAAAAACTAGTATTCACATTGTATTAAATATATACGAGAATTTTCCAAAATTATGGAAGAGCAAAATGATTTTATTACATATGAAACAATTTAACTCATTTAATTTCGTTATAGATGGTTTTGAACTCAAAAGCATAATGAGAAATGCTTGTGAAGGATGAATATTATTCTGTTTTATTTTACACTGAATAAAAAGAATTGAAAGCGGTTTTTAAAGAAATATATTATATCTACTCACTTTAGTCAAAATTAAAATAAATATTTTTCTTTTTTACAAAAATTAAATATTTCTTATTGCTTATTAAAAATTTTCTTGTTTGTCTAGTTTTTTTTTTTTTTTTTTTTTAATTCCATAAACTTTGAGATTGAAGTTAAATTTAAGAATTATAGGTTTAAAAATTAATCATGCATGAAAGGTTTAAAAAAATAGTGTTGGAATGAAAAGTTTAGCTGAAATAGTGAAAATACATAATCCATTATATTTCCTGTTCTATTTTATTCTTTGGGAAAAAAAAGCAATTTGAACTATTATTTATATTTCATCAGGGATACACATAGAATATCATTAATTCAGTTTAAGGATAATCTGAAGTTATATTTCATTTCAGTAAACAGTAAACTACATTGGGTTAAATCTACAGTATAAGCATATATAAAAATTAACCATGAATAAAGTTTCTAAAAAAAGTTGTATGTTTGCAATTATCTATTAAAAACAAGCATATGTGCATTATAATATTAATAATTAACTTTTTATCAAAATTAACGCAAACATTAGTTTGTTTATAATTGATTTATTCTTTTGTTTCATCGATATTTCTTTTCTACTAGAAAATCAAAGTATCTTCAGACAAATTAGAAAAATATACTAAAATTTGTATTGATTCATTCTTATTTAAATGATTTTCTATAAAATTTTGTAATTATAAATGTAAGTAAAATGGACCTCTATGCTGTAAAGTAATTGAGACATTTCTTTACAATTTAACATGCAGTTTTTTTAAAAATAAATTCGATTACATTATTAATTCTATTGATTTCTTATCTAATTGAGCTTTTTAGTGCACAGCCAATTCAATCAACAATTTATGGTAGTTATTAATGACACATAATGAATAACTTCTCACAAATTATCTCATTATATAATATTATCTGATAATTTCTGTTCCTATTATACTACAATCTTTTAACAATGTTGATAAATTAACAACTTTACTGAATAACTGTCTACTTCGAATATCTCAGTGCACCATTTTAATGTTTTTTACATTTTTTTAAAATCCCTATTGAACTCCTTACATAATATCGGACAGTTCCATTTTTTCAAGTATAAATTTAAATTAGTTAGAGGAAAAGTTCGCTTGTACAGTTTTTTTATTCTTCAATAGTATGAATATTGATACTCACTGCCATTGCTGTATTTTCGTACAAAATGTTTCCAAAAAGTGGAACAAGTATTTATTTCTTTAATAACTGCATCTAAACTATATTAAAGTTTCAAAGAGGTTTTCAATAAATTAGGTGAGTTGGTATATGTAAACATTTTGATTTCTTTAGCAATAATAAAAATCTTCTAAAAAATTAAATTTTTAGTAGCCCCATAGTATAAATGTAGAGTTAATAAAATGTTTCCTTTACATTCACCAAATCACATAAAGCTTCATGTTTCTATTTACAAAATTTTCAATGAGCTGTAACCATTCTGAAATTTCTAGGGTTTATCACAAATTGAAATGAAAACATTTGTTTAAAATATATAAATTTATTCAATGTAGAAAAACTTTTATGTTAATATTTGCTCAGGTGCCTATCATCCGATTGTTTATTGGGAACAAATTTATTAGTCAAGAATACAGCCGTTCACATTGATTGACTAACTTTGACTTAATAAAGATATGTATTGAAAGTTAAGAAATTGGACATTTAGAATATCTAAGATAAATATTGGAATACCGAATACGAAAATAAAATTCTTTACTTGCAGTAGTACATGTGACATGAAACTTCCCAAAATTTTGAAAGATTTTAGTAATGAGAAATATTTTAAAAGCACCGATGATTTATGTTGCATAAATCATAATGTTGACCTAATTGAAGAAGAATACAAGCATTGTGTTGAAAATTCATAGGAACATCTACAAAAGTACATTTACATTATGACTTAGTGATTTCTATCTATAAGACATCATATATTTGTTTTTCTAAGGGGGAATAAGGAGAAAGGTGTTACACAAATGAAGCTAGGATTGACATTTTGTTGCATTTTTTAAAATTATCTTCTTGCAAATATGTAAATAATCAAACGATTTAGCATTCCAAAAACCACAGTGGAGAGAATAATTCAACCTAATTACTGACATCTATAGGTAATTATGAATTCCATTAGTAGCTACAATCATGTCATGATGAACATAATGGAATTGGAGAAAGAAATGAATGTTATATTAATTCTTCAGTTGTCAAAATGATCAATTTTGGAATAATTTTTTGAAGAATGGATACCTCATAAAAGAGTGATAGGTTCTCTCTTTAAACTACCAACAGAAATACTTGATTAATTTTTTTTGATGAACAAAGGGGGATAAATAAAATATATTATGATTTTCTGATTTCACTTTAATTACCTAATTTTTTATGTATAATCTCCGAAATATGCGATGAATGTCTTATTAAGACTTCTGAGATATAAAACAATGGTCTAAGTCAATAAATTTGCCCTTTAATATCTGAACATATTACAAATAGAAGTTTGAATAATGTGCCCATATATTGTGAAGACAAATATTCTATTCATTAATATTATTTTTTTCTGGGAAAATACAATTTAATTCCTCAATTATATAAATTAATTGTTGTAACTTTTTAATATCAATCTTTACATAAGCCTATGTGTTTTCATATAATTCATTATTTATTGGAACTTTACCATGAAAATATGTCTAAATGCAGTATTTAAGGAAATAAATGGAATACCATCCTTGAAACAATTATACATTTCTTTTTTCAGATTTAAGGTAGCTTGTCTTAGAATCTTGGTTCGAAATTTGTACCAGATGTATTTGCTCAAATATAAATGTTTTATATACATTTAATTTCCTTGTTTTGTTTTCTTATGAAAAAGCTTTCAATGTATTTCTAGAATGGTAACTTATACATTAGAAGTAACTTTTAAACTTGAGTACAATACTGATTTGTATGTGTGTGTATTTATTGCTTATTTGCATTGTACACATTGTAAAATATAAAGGTACTTAAATATTCATTTCTGATCAATCTGTTAGAGCTGCTATTTAATCGTATTAAAAAACGGCATTTTAAAATTGAAGAAATGTATCTTTATGGAAAGAAAAATAATCATTAATTTCCTTAAATAAGATAGTCATCTATATTTATATAATGCCGTTTATTAAGATAAAATAGCAGCTCTAACAGATTGATCAGAAATGAATATTTAAGTACCT
>JAOUZG010016999.1:4793691-4833409 GCA_026289955.1 Argiope argentata | reverse complement strand
ATTTTATTGAATTATACATATTTCTTGAGTAGGCTCTTAATTTAGATTTGTATAAATCAATAACCAGAAAAATAGGGTTAAAAACATTTTAGTACATGCAAGGAATAACTCTAACAGAGTTTGTGTCTAAATATGTAAATACCTAAACACCAAAGCCACTTCTTTTCTGTAGATTATTTAGAAATTATTTATAAGCATAATTCTATCCAACTTTCCCCAAAAGGCTTGAAACATTGATTTTCTTAAGTGTTTTGGGATAGCTTTCTTGTCAAAAATAATTGGGTGCATTTCTGTTCCCCACTTCACATAGTAGGATCATCTTGGTGAAAACACTTAGCAACTTTTCTATGATCTGACAGGATCACGATTTTCAAAAATGAAATAGAAATGAGAATCAAAAAATTTATTTTGAGAGATGTTACAACTCATAATCTTTATATTACTGTCCTGAAAAAATGTGAATCACATTTCTCGAGGTCTTTGCATTTATTTTTATTTTCACTATTTAGAATTTAAAATCTTTTCTTTTTAATTATAGATCATATTGGAAATCTAAGAAAATTTCTGCTTTTAGTTTAATTTTCGTTTTTGGTAGAATTTTTTCTCGGCAGTGAAACCCAATACTTAAAAAAAAAGTTTTCTTTCATGATACTTTTATAAGCTATCTGCATAAAAAGAAATTTGTCACTATAACCCAGAAACACCATTATCAATTTTTTCTGAATCTATAAACAGTCTCCTTTTTGTTGATCAGATTAACTATTTGAGAGTTCCATCACATAGCAAATGCTTGTTTAACAAGTGTAAAAATTTTCTTTGGAAAAAGAATCTTGTATTTCTTTGCAGTTTTGAAAAAAAAAAAAAATCATTTAATATTTGTCAGAAGGAGATCTCATTTTATCAGCCTAAAAAAAACAAGCTTTTTTTTTTTTTTTACAGTTTTACATAAATAGTCTTTCAATTGTCTGTTAATTGAATAATCGATTCATTAATTATTGAATAATAGATAAAGTCGATGTTCAATAAAATAATAATCTTCAAAAAAATATTAATATAACTGATTGGAAGAATTTCCTATTCCAACTCTTATGGTTTTCTATAGTTTAGCATTATCTTAGATTATATATATATTTTCAATTTTCCAAGATATGTTTTTTCCAAATGGCTGAAACATGTCAAAGGGATTGTTCACAATACTTTCTTAATGTGATCATTTTCCCATAGTAGTTCATTTACTCTTTATAAAGAAATGAAATTTTCTGATGGGTATACACCAAACATACAAGTTTAGAGTGTAATCAGCCTTTGTGACAGGTTTTGAATGGCAAAGTACAAGTTTGCTCCCCCTCCCCCTGTACTTTTGATTCAAACATATTTATATAAAATCCACTGATCATTACCTGTTACCATACAATATTTTTAAAAGACTTTTATTGTAGAATGAATGAGAGAAATGGATGGCACAAAGAGAGAGAGATGCAACATCCAAATGCCATTTTTTTCCACCTTAAATAGCAAAACGCGAACAGATCAATTTTTTTCCCCATCAGGGGAATAGTATCTTATCATTATTTCCCAATTTCATACAAACCGTTTGCACATGACATATAAATTAAGTAAAATAGAATAAAATCTGAAAACATACCCCAAAACATTGGCTCATTTGTAATGAATCTCACTCTATGACTATAACAGATGTTTAGTGTCACTTGCAAATGCATGAATCATTTGGCTGATTCACTATTCATTGTTTATTTTCAGAAGACACACAAAAGCCTTCATAATTGTAAATAATCTGTCCCCAATTTAAAATACCCATGTGTTATAAATACCACTACTATAAAATGAAGACCTATTTTCAAAATTGCTGTACTAACAAACACTAAGAAAGTTTTTCTTTTTCATATTTTGTTACATTAAAAACTTTTCATGAACCAAACCATGTTAATTAGTGAAATTTGTGAAGAATATGTAAAATACCAATTTTTATGCTGAATGACAGAGTAAAGATTTAAGTGATAATGGAGGGCTTTCATGTTGATATGTTTTATTCTTAAATTGAAAGGAAAAATATTGATATTTGTAATTAGTGTGAACAGAGAAATCTGAAAGCTTTGCTTTTAAAATTGTAAAAAGTATTCTAAATAATTTTTTTTTTCAAAACAATTTTTTAATTAATTAAAAATAACCTCGATTATAATTTGCTCTGGAAATAAATTCCTGCACATTAATTCAAATAAAAATTTTATACTATTTTAAATATTATCTAATTTTTGTATTATTTAGATAATTTCACAATGTTTATGAAATTTTTTGTGAATTTAAATACATATACAGTTTCTTATTATTTATTTATATGTTGACACATCTAACAGTATATATTAAAAAATTCACAAATAAAAATTGTTGTTGCACTTGTTGATAAATTTAGATGCTACTTTGACAGTTTTCACAATCAATTTTATAGCTAAATTACAATGCACATAGTGTATTAATTAGTGAGATAAATCAATGTTTCTAATGGCCCAATTTTTCCATTATTGCATTAGCTGCTTTCTATTTACATTGGATAAAATTTCAATGTTATTTATTTCATGTGCAAAGCAAAGAAATTGAAGCCCAACTATTGAAAAAATGTGATAAAATTTTAAGAATGTATTTGTTAAATCCCAGCTTTGTTTGGATTTTCCAGATTTATCATAAAGAATACATTTTTACAATAAATCATGCAGTGCTTTACATTTATTGAAAAAATGTGAATCTATGATTGAAATTCAAAAGAATGTAATTTTTGAGAGTACTCTTCATCCTTACTTCTGCATGAAATCACAGTAAATAAACTGATAAGTTTGGAAAAACAAGAAAAGCTGCGATGAGACACATACTATTAGTAAAGTAAATGTTTTTGTGATATTATATTGTATTTGTATGTAGCTCAAAACATACTTTAAAAAATTCAATTTCAAATAAACTGTACTGAATGTATTAATTAAACTTTTGTGTATAAAGCTGATGTTACAATGTTTCCAAAGATTATTTGAAGTGAAAATCTATATGTACAGATGTTTAATAAATGTATATAGTAGGAAATGAATTTTAAAATACAATTTTTAAATGTTTCATATGCGATTGTTTCTTTTATTTATAAAATAAAACAATTAGATTCAATTCAGCAAATTTACTCAAGAGCTATATTAGATCTGGTTAAATTTATTAGCTGGAGTAGTTACAAAATATATCATACACAGTTATTCCAAATCAATAAAGTTTAATGTATAAATATGCTTTGAGATTTTATACATATAATGAAATATTCAAACCACAATTGACAATGAAAAATTTCTTATAAATCAAGTTAGATTATAAAGAAAATAGAGTGGTTGTTTACTCTCTTCGTCTCTACTAATAACAAAAATGAATACATTTAGCATTTATTGCACGTCAAAACCAAGCCATTTGATCTAGAGCTACTTTTTAAATAAATTTTAATTTATTACAAATAAGAGAAATTTGGACACCTTTCCATGATAATTGTTGATGATCAAGATCTTTCCCCATTGTTGATGATCAAGATCTGGAGATTTGCCTAAGTTTTTTATGGTAAGTATATTTTAGTATTGAAAAAAAATATATTGAATTTATAATTAAGCTTCAGCTTCAGAATTTAACTAATTTTTGTTATCTTCAATTGTAGTTTTTGTTATCTGGTAATAATGTTACTCTTTAATGTCACATATGTGAATATATAAGAAAGTAGGTAGAAAATGAAGGAAATACATCATAATGAGGTAACTCTTCTACAATAGTATACTGAGTTATATACCAGCCAATTTTTAAAATTTAAAAATATTTTACTAAAGAAACAAATTGGACATGATTACTCAAAACTACAATTTTTTCAACAGCCCTTAATCCCAGCAAATTAATTGGTTGTCAAAAATACATATATATAATATCAGGTGGAAAAGGATACCTTGGAACAACTTAACTTTTATGACTAAAAATTAAAAAAAAATAACATTTTTTCTGAAAATTCTCAAAAATATTATAAAAATCATTTTGAGAACATTTTAAAATTAAAAAATTACACAATCCACCCCTTCTACTCCTGAATTTTGCCATCTTTGTATGCTCTACTTTTAAGAGCTTTGATTTCTCCAATGAAATTCAAAATGTTTTTATTATTTCATTAAATATTTAATGGCATATTTTTTTCCATTGTGGAAAACTGAGCAAAGATTTTATTTAATATCTGCATAATTTACATATTACATAAAACAAAATTAAATTATAGCAAAAGAATGTAATCGTTTATCTAATAGTACTTTATTTTGAGGAATGTAAAATTATTCAGTGTTTTATATATACAATGAAGAGAATAAATATAAGATTATTAAAATAATAAAGTTTTGATTTCCATCACAATTTCATACACAAAATTTTTTAAGGGAAACAATAATGTCAAGTTATGTATATATAGGAGATTTATTTGAAATATAATACAATAATCCTGGAAAACCAGCTGACTACTTTAGGTTGCAAGTATATATAAATTAAAATTTATCTTAAATTAAACATATAACAGGACACATAGAGATTATTTTATTATAGATTATAATGTTAAATTAGATTATTAAATGTTTCATTTTAACAGTTAAAAAAATCCCTGCATATAAGGAAATTTTTGATAATACAATATAATTTCATTCATCATTTATATGTATATATATAATTTTAGAGATCAGAGTATAAACAAATAAATATATAAAAGTAAACTCTATGAATATGAAATTAAGAAATAATTTCTCAACACAATTAGCACTTTTTTACATGAACAAACTATTTCAACAAACATGTCTTTAATTCATGGAATGGAGGAGTGATTTTATCTCAAAGCATCTAATTGTGATTGTATAACTTCAAGCTGAAAAAAGATAACAATATAAAAATTATTTATATTGATAAGTATGCTGAATATTTATTTTCATATTTCATAAAATATATTTTAAGAATATTATTAAAATAATTATTTATTTAATGGCACATTTTAATGGGGCACTTTATCTCTTCATCTACACAACTAACATTATAAAAGTTATACCACTAAATAATTTTACGGTTATTTAGCAGGGTAACAGGAAAGGAATGTTTTTTTAATTAGTGTAATTTTAAAAACTTAAGCCTTAGCATAACTTTTATACAGGTATATCCACAGACTTCCAGAATATGAATAGGCACTTATTTCAACAAGTACATAGTTCAAATAATTTTAAATATTATCTATTTTTTTAATCTCTTTCAAATTTACTAGCAGACCTAGTCATTTGTATCCAATCTTAAATTAATTGAATGCTTCAGAAATTATTTGTAATTAAGAACATAGAAATATTAATTTTCAAAAATGTCACACACTAAGAAATGAATGACATTTTGATTAACAATATTCCATCTGAAACAATATATATATATATATATATATATATATATATATATATATATATATAAAGGGCACAAATTTTAAGAATTCCTTTTCTCAATAAAAATGAATGTAGCATGCATGTCATAACTTTTTTTGAATGTTGGTGTACAAAACTGTTAAGATCTTACATATTATTTGATAAATAGAAATTTGAATTTTTATATAAATTCACAAAATATCTAGAATAATTCTATCAAAAGTTTCTTCTGAGGCTTTACTTTTTTAATAAAAAATTGTGACATGCTTTCCGAGATAATTAAAATTTACCTCAAATAAAAGGATTGATATGATTAATAATTTATGGCATCTTTTCAGTTTGCAATGTTTTTTTTTTCATTTATGTTACCAACCATGTTAATAATAATAATAAACTTAATAAGTTGTCAGCAAATTTTATTGAATTTTTTTTAATTACTTGTGTAAGTTTACATTACCTTAATATTTTTAATACCTCAATCAGGTTAAGCCTATTTACCCATGGTTTAAGAAGCATTAATCTATATAAGAGAATGTAAAGAAAATTACAAAAGCAGTAACAACTAATTGGGACTAGTCTTTGACTAACTGGATCAGTTGCTCCAAAATGAGATTGTGCTTAAAATGTCCCACACCTGAGTGTTATTGATTCTAAATTCATTACAAAAAAATTAAAATAAGAATCAACAGCTAGACAGAATTAATATCAGTCCTATGTGCATTTACAGAGGATGCAAAATTAGGCTAAAGAACTTAAAAGCAAAATAATTGATTTTGTAGTTAGCATATAAAAGAAATATATTTCAATTAACAATCAATTCAACCAACAAAGTTTAGAAATCTCTAAATTCTACATTTTGCTCAGCTTTTTTTTTTTTTTTTTAAATTTTGAAAGTAAATGAGTTTAGCTTGATAATCCAAATATAATGAATGAACTTTGATTTATGATTATAGCACAAAAACTGTGAGGGTCAATCAAATTTTGAATGAAATTTAATTTGCATATAGAAATTTCTTTTTATCAAAAATAAATAAAGTTAGTAAGATTAAATTTAGCTTTTACTTAAATCATATTTTTTACCTGTCTGATATTTTGAACCAAATACATGAAAAAGTTGACTATTTGTCAATCTGTTTATTTTTGGATAGATAAAAACTATGACTAAAAGATGTAATACCTCAAATAAAATAAAAATATTTGTGTTTTTAACAATACAATTCTAGTTTTATATAAAATTTTGATTATTAGAATTATTATTTTATCTATTATAACTTTTTTTTTCTAATAAGAAAAAAAAGATATCTTCATTATTCTATGAAGTGTAAGCATGATAAAAATGAAAATGATAGTTTTCACCTTGATTTCACTTTTTAAAGATTCTTGAAACATAAAATTTTTTGACTATTTTTTAAAAATTCAAATTAAATTTATTATTTTAAGAATGATTTTGTAATTAATTAGCATTGTTATCATTCAATTCCTAACAAACACATTGTTTATATGAAATTAAGCATGACACTGATTCAGTTAAAGTTAAATAGTACATATAATATATAAACAAAGTAAAAGTGTTAATTTCAATCATAACAACAGAAAATATTATTTTGCAAAGCAGTTTAATGTCCTCTAAAATATTCTGTCGTAATATATCTTGTAGCAGATATATGACTGAGTTCAGAAAATAAACTATTAAATAATTATTATTATATAAGTAATAACTATTAATAAAATAACTAACTATTTAAACTATTTGAATTACTAATCAAATTTTTTTAAAATGGTGACGGCATAAAATAAAAGTCTTAGCAGTAAAGACAGTTTTCTAATTAGATAAACATAACTAATTAGATAAACATTATGTCAAATAAAACTTATGCAGTAGAACTTACTTGGTTATAAAAAGAATAAAGTTCATTATGAGAGAATTCCATTTGCAAATTCTCACTTTTATCACCAGATTCCAAATTTAATTCAATTAACCCAATAGGATTTTTTAGTTTAGACATAGAAGATTGGGATGTTTGTAGACGCAATTCCCAATTCACATCATCAAGCTAAAATTTAACAAATGCAACAATCAATTTTTTTAACAGTAATAATTAATAATAAGAAGAAATATTTTTATTTATCTAAGGACAGTATAATGATCAGCATTCAATCATTCCAAATAATGTTAAATTAAGCTTCCAGGAAGTTATATTCAATTATTTCATGTAATTTTACAACTGTGCAAATCAGAACATTTTCAAACTCAAACTAATATGAAGCTTACTAAGCAAATTTTGTGGATAGCAACAATTGCACTAATATAAAACATTTAAGAAAAAAATATAAAGCATTTAAGAAAAGGAGAGGAGTAAACTAATGTAAGAAAGAATTTGAGTTTATATTGAAAGATGCTGTATCACTATGGATGCACAAAATAAATAGCTGTAATGCTTGCATCCAATTTCAATATAAAAATTTTCAAAAATGATATGAATTTTATTATTTTTTGCTGTATTAATGATAGTTTTAATCTTTCAAAATCATATTGATAATTATGAAATACTCTATGTTTCAAAATATATTACAAATCAGATTAAATTAAATTGAAAACTTTCTCTTATTTACTCACTGTTATAAATAACAAAATATATTACCCATAATTATTATTTCATTATTTATGTTGCATAATATTCTATAGATTAAATAATATAAAATTGATTGAAAATTAATGAGGAATTTTAGAGTTCCTTTATCTCAAAAGATTAATGAAATTTTACAAATGAAAATAGCTGTATTGTGCATAGCACTTTCTACTAAACTTTATTTTTATTAAATGTTCTATACTAATTAGGGCAAAATCTTACAGAAATAAGTAGTCAGCAATACAACTGAAAAAACAAAATCAGATAAAATACCTGTTTAGGTGCAATGGTTTTCTTTTTTAATTTGTCAATAACTGTCTTTGCGTTAGAAATCCAAGCCTGAACAATTGCAGAAATCTAAAGAAGAACTTATGATTAATATATTTAAATAAATAAGTGAAAAAAATAATCAAAGCATTTAAAAGTTTTTTTCTCCCATATGAGTAATTTTAGTAGCTGAATGCCAACATAATACAAAATGCACTTCTACCATTTATAAATTATCAACTAATGACAAAAAAGTCAGAATGTGCCAAATGTAGCACAAAAACCAAATTGGCTCTATGTGTTTTCTTGAACGAATTTCTAGCTTACAAGAATAAAACAAGCATCTTTTTACAATATTTATAGTTAATTGAAGAAATTAAAACCAACAACATGTCAATTTATTTATAAGCATCATTAATTAATAAGTACCTCATTTTCAATGTATTGATTACTGAAAGCAACTTACTTATTTTTAGAAAAATAATTTACACTAAAAGAAGTATGCATTGCCAATTAAATATTTTTAAAGAGAGCATATTTTTAATACCATTTTTTTTTTTTGCAAGAATAGGATATTTACTCTTAAATAAAAATAGAATATCATTTAAGATAGATTTTATCCTAAATAATAGATCTCAAAAATGGATTATATCAAAAGAATGGTTCAGATCAATATTGTTCTGCTGGATGTCTTTTGAAACAACAAATCTCTTTCACTTTAGCTCAGTTACATGGATATTCCTTTAAGAAGTATATGAAAATTATTTCAAAATACATCTCTTATTTAAAAAAAAAATTCTAAGATGATGGCATTGGAGCTAGTACATCACTTTTTAAACAATACAAACATGAATACTATTGATCTACAATAGCAGATTCAATATGGCTCATATCCACATACATAGATCTTACTGCTAACACTTTGAAGTTCAGATTTTATTTAAAAATTAATTAACAAGCACCATTAAGGCAAGATAAGTATATATATATATATATATATATATATATATATATATATATATATATACTTAAAGGAACTCAATTTTACAGAAATCAAATTTTATATTTAAATAAAAAAATAAGAATGAGTATGCTGCAATTTGATAGTGCAAATATAAATTATAAACAAAAAAGAATAAAAAAATGAATTGTGCTTACAAGTAAGATGAAGATATTTAAAATGTTCAATATAATTTCAGAACATGCAAATATATTTTAATCATACATGTTAATATTACATAAAAACATAACACAAATCTACAGAGATAGGAAATATTTTAATAGATAAATAATCTTTTTCAGTTGTCTCAATAAGAATAAAAGTTGCAGAAAAGAAACTTTGGTTTTTCCAATGCAATACCAATATAAAAAATGTGTCAAGTATTGAAAGTTGAGCTTTAAGCATAGTTAATCTAACTTTAATGAAAACATAAATTCTGTAACATTAATTGTTATTCTTAATACAGTTGCTGTACATTTTAGATGTTGTTAACTAAGATTTCAAATAAGTATTTCTTTCTTTTTTTTTCACTCTAACAGATTATTTACTTATTTCTTTTATTTTGATTTTTTTTAAAAAAAATTGAGCTAAATATATGCATAAAGTAAAACTGTGTTATCCTGACACAAATTTTTGCATCCAAAGGGATACAAATAAATCAGTGGTGTTTTTTTTTTCAACATAAAAAGTTAATTTTAAAACATTGACTTATAAGCTATTAATGAAAAATATTTTTAAAAAAACATAAGGTACTTTTCTGTTAGCCAGGTGCAAATATTGACAATTGTGAACCAAACGCAAGTCATATTGCCAAGTGAAGTGAATAACAAAACAGTTAACAGAATTCTACATAATATGGCAGTATATTTGCTTGTGCCAAGCAAATGAAAAAGTACTAAACATAATTTCCAAGTTCTATAAAATTCTTACTTTTTCTTCATTTAAATCTATTGACTGTAATTGCTGTGAAAAAACTGCTGGTTTGGCTAAATGATAAGCAGCCTGAAAAAGTAGAAATAATTTTTTTTATATAATGACAATTAAATATTTATTATCATGGTATTAAATAAATATTAAAATTAAAATCTAGATGAAAAGAAAAGAAAAATTGAGGTATTTATACTAATAATGAGAATATAAATTTTACCTGTTGAAAAATAAACATTAAGGTTTGCAAAATTAACTTAAGTTGTTCTTGGTTGACAGACAATGAAATTTCCAATTTTGCACTTTCATCCTTGTTGAATACTTCTTCCTGAGAAATAATTTACATGTTTAAAATATAAGTGAAATGAAAAAGAGAATACCTATTTAATTAAAGTAATTTTAACAGAATTATTAAGCAAATTATGAATACAGAAAGAAAGAAAATGCAATAATGGACCGATTAAATTACAAATTGATTAAATGTTATTTTCTAAGCAATCAACAATACATATTAAAGTTTCATTTTTCTATTTGTGATAATCAGGGGGAAAAAAGACCTCTCTGAAGTAGGGAGAATCACCTTTAAATGAAGTTTCTGCAAAATGCGATTCAGTAACAACGGGAATTTCGAGCCATCTATTCCATTAATTAATTCTACAGCCTTCTGTACTCTGAAAAAAAAAAGTAAAAGTATACTAAGAACGAACAGCATAGCACGAAATTGAAAATAAATTTAAATAAGATCGAAAAAATTAGCTCTAGATTTTATTTTCCTAAATACGTGTTATAATTTATTGTAATAAAAACGCTTGTTTTATAGTATATTAAGTTGAGCCACAAAAAATTATTAATTTATTAAAATATATTAATTTCATACATTATCGTAAAACAGAAACAATAACATAAGTATTTTTACCTAGTACTTTTAACAAACATAGGAGCATTCATTATATTCAATTAAACTGATTTATTGATGGGAGTTGTAACAAACAGTTTCGGCAATGTCGGTTTGACAACAATTCTGAACAAAAATGTTTATTTACTTTTCCTCCCTTTCGGTTTCATATAAATGGTATGCTAGATGTCTAGCCGTAAAACAAATTCAGGAGAATAATTTGATTCAACATTTAAAAAAAAACTATGACAAATTAGTGATTTCTAATTATGTTATTTATTTATCAGTGGCATATAGAAATATAATTATAAATTGAAGTTTTTTCTTAAATTATTTAATTCTTGAATCAAATTACTTCAAACTTCACTTTTAACTGTAACAAGTGAATGTGAAAAAGAGCAACAACTCATGTTACTAAACTACATTTCTGTATTCTACAGAAAATTCTGTTAGATCATATTAAAATTTTTTAAAACTCATTTTGTATCAAAGAAAACTTGGACTTTCTCCCCCCCCATATCACTATGACTGCAAGTGCACCGAGTTATGTATTAGACCAAGTTGAGGAAGATGCTGGAGAACTTCAGTTTCCAAAAGAATTTGAAAATGCAGAAACTCTCTTAGTTTCTGAAGTTTTAATGTTGCTTGAACACAGAAAACAGCAAAATGAAAACGCAGAGGAGGAGCAAGAACTTCCAGAAGTTTTCATGAAGACTTTAAATTACTGTCAAAGGTTCAGCCGTTTCAGAAACAGGGAAACCATTTCTGCTGTCAGAAGTTTATTAACTCAGAAGAAAGTCCATAAATTTGAGCTTGCTCAACTCGCAAATTTATGTCCTGAAACTCCAGAAGAAGCTAAAACTTTGATTCCAAGTCTCGAAGGAAGATTTGAGGATGAAGAATTACGTCAAATATTGGATGATATCCAAACTCAAAGAAGTTTCCAGTATTGATTACTCATTCCATTAAAACAGAGAAATTGTACTTCTGTTCATATAAGTAATAAAAGATCTACAGCATTTTCTAAACTTCATCTACAGCATTTTCTAAATGCTTCTGTAGACCTATCATTATTTGTGTCATATCATTGTTTACGATTCTTTTTTTATACAGTTGAATTTATTTTTCATCTTTTATATGTGAGAATTACATCTGAATATTTATGAATTTGGAAAATTGTAAACTTTTGGTTGGAATAAAATCTGTAAATGCAAATGAATTTTATTTTTTTATGATGAGAAATATGAATTGAAATTCATGAATAGATACACATTAAAATGCAGATATTTACCTGCTCTGTTGCCTTTTGGTAAATTTATTTTTTTAAAGAAAGAAATGGGATAGAAAAAAAAAATATTTGACTTGTAAACATATGTTGCAAAGAAAAGTACATTTCTTTCACTAAGAATTTATAAATACTTTGATAATGGGTATATTTATTTTATTTTAAGCAATTAAATATTTACTTCTATAAAAGTTTTTTTTTTTCTTCTTAATTTTGACATATTTTTTCATGTCATAGTAAAAGTTTCTATTTTAATTATTTAAAAGTTATATGTCAGTTAAAACATAAACTAGACATAATAAGGGTTAAAAATTACAGTATTTGTCCTGTGAGAGTATTGGATTTAAGGGAATATGCGAGTTATATTGGGATGTTATTATTGAAAATACATTATGAATATATTTTGTATTTTATATAAATTAAACTTAGGTAATAATGTTGAGTATTATTCTTTTTATTGTTCATTTAATTATTTTTTAATGTATACAGGTAAAAATGTTTGAATTTTTTTCAATAATTATGTATATAAATAAAATGTAGTATTTACTGACAATTGCTAGAAGTTTTTTTTTTTTTTAAATTTGCATTATAATTAAATTTGCTGCTTTTATAGCTATTAGTTTATTTGCTAACGTTTTTGTTTCCTTAGTTTTATTTAGCTATATTAGGAGTTTTAATTCCCAGGTTCAATTTTGACCAGCTAATTGAGTTTTCAATATGCTTTCTAAAAATCTTGACGTATAAGAATAAAATACTCTTAATTGGTCTCCAGGACCAATACCAAATACTAATTGGACTAGAAAGTGGACAAAAACTTGTTTACTGAAAAGTACTTAATTTTTTTTTTTTTAAAAAAAAGTGGAATTGTAATTAATTAGAATTTTTTTAATTTTAATGTTTCATTGCAATAATATTGATGTTTAATTTTTAATTTATTATTATCTTTTTACTGAAGCAATAGTAAAAATGTTGCTTTCTATAAATATTTTCTTTTAAAATATGACCTTAGACCACAACAAAGGAAGAAAAAAATTAATATTTGTAGTTGTCCTAATGGTTGATAAAAGTCTGAGAAACTTGGTATCAAGGCAGCATTATATTCTTGAAACTAACCACTGAATTTTTTCTATGAAGATTTAACTTCAAGAATAAGAAATACAATTGAATTAAATACCCTTTATTTTTTTTAGTACTATATTATGAATGTGCAACATGATTTTCTTGATGTATTGAAGATAATCGATTATAGGTTTTAAACAAAGAAAATTTTTGTAGTCTTTAACATTTGTATTATTTTTTTTTTATTATTGATTTAAAGTTCTTATATAGATTTATTATAGATTTTTAGTTCTGCAATTTATCATTTATTGAATTGATTTATAATTGCATTTATATATAATATTATTTGAACTATGAAATTGTTATATACTGCTATCTTTTCATAGGTATAATCTTGTTTAAATATGATTTTTTCATATTTACCTTAAAATTCAAATTTTGATGAGATTATGAATAATTAGATATATGAGCATAGCAAAGAATACAGACATATTACAAGAATGTATCATAGGCTAAGTGATCTGTTATTTCTAATTCTTTGCTTAAAATAATAAAATTAAGAAAGTCATTAGTATGTGAATAAATAACAAATTCTTGAGATTGATATTTATTTTGCTTTTCATCTAGCCATGCTGAATGTTAATATTCCCACTAGTTGTTGCTATTACCAATGCCAAATGTGCCATTGATTTACACATCACAAAAATTCTTAATATATAATCAAGAATTTGAAAGTTGGCAAGCATTTAATAAGAAATGAGTTTTAAACAGTATGTTTGTAAAATATAGTATAGATAGTATGTAAAATAAAATTACTATTCTATAATAACTGACACAGTTATATGTATTTTTAATAACATATTCAAAAATCAGCAATACTTAAAGGCAACTTTTTTTTTTAAGTTTTAGAGATTTGTATGAACATTTTGTGATCTGAAAATAATATTTTAAATTTTAATCAAAACAAATGGGACATTTAAAATATTGTTTGATTTTTTGTATTAAATTATGAGCAATAATGAAATAATAAAATTATTGATCTTTTTTTGACATACATGTTTAAAATGGCATTTAAAAACATATATATCAAAATGTCTTATGTACTGTAACATTTAAATTTATATATCAAAAATGACTTATGTACTAACAGGATTTTATTATGCAAGTTAAAATGGCTTTTATATTGATTGCATTTGGTAAACATATCAAAATAGCTTATGTATTAATAATAAGATCTAAATAGAGCAAAAATAAATAAGTAGAGATAGGATATTTTACAATTATATAATCTATTTGTTTGCTGTCGCATTTACATGATTTAATGCTGTGCTATGACCATATCTTTCATCACATGGAGTAAAACATGGTTTCAAAATAAAATCGATTGAAAGTATTTGTGGTGGTTGCTATGAATATTATCTGGTTCCCTCATCAATTGTTTGAAGTTGCTATTTATAGTTAACAAATTTGTTACCATGAATATGAAAAATTGAATATATAAATTGCTTTGAAATATTCTTTGTCATTACACTAATGTACCTAGAAAAGAATCTTTTAAGGTTCTAAAATTTATTCTTAAATTTTCTTTATCAAATCTAATTCAAAATTAGTTATAAAATAATGAAAACTCTATAATCAGTTTGAAATTTTTTTAAATAATTGTTTTTTTTTTCTAAGTTGATAAAGCAATTTTAGTAATTTGAGTTAATATTTAATTATTTTTTAAGTCATTGAATAAATGTTATGGAATGAAAATATAATGCAATATCTTTTAAAAATAAATTCATTCTATACTGATAAATAACCAGTTTGCAAGAAAGCTATGATTTTCATATCAATTGTTTGACCTTTCATTTTTCATTGTACAAGATAAATTTCTCATTTTTGAGAGTGTTCAGTTTTGAAATTTAAAGCAATGAGATGAAAACAAATTTCATTTATGATGACTTAATTTTTTCAATATTCATATTTTTATGAATATCATATATTTTGTATTATGGGAAATATATAACACAAGTTTGAATGTGTAAAGCATTGTAATTAATCATTACAAAGATATATCTATTAGCTTAAAATATTGTACACTATCTCTTTGATGTTATATGATATTCCAAATGCCTCATAATGTTTTGTAAATATCTAGCAATACTTTAGGTAATTTAGTGTTAAAAGTGCCTTACTAAATTTATTAATCCATTCAAGCACTGAAAATTTAAGAAAGTGTTTTTATAAGTAAGTTTTAAAATTTTACCCTTGTGAGACAAAACAAGACTAACTTACTCATAGACTAGCAAAGATTATTATTTTCTGAATACAACCTACATGTAGTTTAAATAGTAATTTTTGTTGCCTTGTAAAAAAGAATGAGAATTGTCACTTTTTATTGAAATACTAATAATATTAATCAAACTGTATATCAGCCTCTTCACTTCTTGAAATTTTCCATTTGAGTTTAAAATTAATATAACTTGCTACTTAACAATATCTATATTAATAAAAATGGAACTCGAAATGCTTGCTAAGCGCAGAACTAGAGAACGGCTCGACCAATTCGGCTAATTTTTTAAAAATATTTTCGTTAAGACACGAGGATGTTTCTTATGGAGAGAAAAAATGAAAAACTGCGAGGAAAATGGTTAAAACGACACTTTTCTTACTTTCCCGCCAAAAATTTTCATTTCCTTCCCCCACACCAACTGAGTAAGATAGCAGGAAGTAATGAATTTGTTGAGAAAAAAAAATACGGGAAGTAAATAGAAGGTTTTGACGGGGCACCCGCCCTGCGCAGCAGGGCTATCCCCATGGTCCTGGCATATGTAAAACCTGGCAGCGTGGTTGCCCTGGACTAAAAAAAATAAATACGGGAAGTCAATTGGTTTTCATTTATATATAGCGGGAAGTTTAAAAAAGAAAGAAAATACTTGCTTTTATGCAGCTGATTATGATGATTAAAAACATTCTTCTCAACGGACGTGAATATCATTTCGTTCGTTTTTCATTTTTTAATGTTGCTATTGATCGTGTTCTGATATAAAGTTTTTTTTTATTGTTCTTAAAGATAAAAATTCTTTTTTATATATAAATGGGGCATTAAGAGCTCTTAATGTGTTTATTTTATTCTTGAAAGGATTTATGTATTAAAAGATTCTTTTTATTTTCTTAGTGTTTAGTCTGTATGAATATTTAATCTATACCTGCCCAAAATAAAGTCTAGGCAGGGAAGAAAAAAAGAATAAAGGGAAAAAAAAGGTTTGTAGAAAAAAAAAGGGGGGAGGTTCCAGGGGGAAAAAAAGAAGGGTGTGTGTGTGTCATCATTATTTCCTCTGTGCGCGGCTTTTTCTGTACTAAGGTGTTATTAAACTTTCGCATCTCTTGAAAACCTTCTCTTGTGTTTGCATTTATGAGAATTTGAATCTCTATTATTCTATAAAAACGTAGAATTTTAGACCTTTCCCTCCACCATTTAAGTAAAATGTCAATTCCGGGACAATCATTGTACGGATAGAAAGAGAAAGATGAGTAGTACAATGAACAGAACATCTGAAGAAAATAATACTATAAATGAATTATATGAATATCAAAATTTGTTTGGTTTAAAAATATTTTGGTGAAAAACCTGTTATGAGACACACCTACATAAAATATTATTTGAAAATTTTAGTGAGCATTAATACTGGTGAACCGACTGGTAGCCAAAGGCGGCTAGTTGTAAATAAATGCATATGGAAAAGTGGAAACACACCGACCCTGTTCTCTCCTCTCTTACAAGGAAACAGATTTAATTCTTAAGTTTAACGAATTTCCCCTTGGCAATAATTTTTATATATAATTAATTTTTTTCTTTCAATAATTTAAAATTGTTTATATTACAAAAAAGTTAAATTCTCTGTTTATTTTCATTCATTCCTAAACAAACTGAACATATATTTCTCAACTGGAAAAGAAGTTCATGGGGGGGATCCATTTTTTTTTCAAAGAAAAGCCTTATAAGATTTTTAGAAATGCATTTATCTTTGTTGAGTCATAAATATATAATTTGCACTTACTATCAATATTGTCTTGCCTCTTCAGTATCCATCTTTATGAAATAGAACAAACAATAACTCTACAAGATGATTAGAGAATGACAGAGGAGTGATACAAAGGAAGAGAAAATCTAATAGCCTCTTTTGTAAATACAAAAAAAAAAAAAAAAAAAAAAAAAAAAAAAAAAAAAACCTTTGATAGTTAGTTTATACTTGATTTAAAAAATTAACTACATCATATTCTATAAAATATATTTAATGAAAGGTCTACACAAAACAAAGCTAAATACATCTTATAAGATTTTTTGCTATTTATTAATTAACTTCATATGCTTATAATAAAATAGTATTTGAATTACATTAAGCAATCAATTTGTAAAAATTACATTACTAACTTATCTGAATGATTCAAATATCCATATCATGATATTGCAAAAAATCTGCATGAAATGGCTTAGTAAATATATGTAGGCTATTACAAAAGATTATATTAAAAATAATATATTAATTAATTTTAATATAATATACAACTTAATATATGATTTTCAGCCACTTCATAAATTTTTTGAGGAGTGGCTTGAAAAGCATATACTGACCATATTTCATATAAAAAATTTATTAATATTTCTCTTGCAGGAGGGAAAATTTATTATAGGAAAGATAACATGGATAATCAAAAACAAATTTAGAAAAACTTTATTACTTTACTGACAAAACAGACTTGTTGCATATACATGCATACATATATTATTTTGAGTCATGGTTGAAAAATGAATTTGCTGATACTTTTATGTATCTACTATGTATTATGCCTTAATTACATGTAATTGATTATCTACTTGAGAAGTTATGTTCATTGCAGAGAACGATTAATTTCCATACATGTTTTCCTTAGTCCAAATTCGATTACATTATTGATAGCTGATTAAGTCAAAATTTGCCAATTGCTTGCAATTTGCAATTAATTCTTGCCCAATTTGTTTCTATGCAGATTTCCTTTATAGAAAGTTTTAGTGATTATACAATCTTTTCTGGTGCTCTATTTTAAAGCAAAAGTGTAATTATGCTCAGATACTGAATTTAATCAATATTGAGTCAATAATAAATTTCAATAAATCTAAATCTGTATTAAAATTCCTTCTATTTTGTATACGTTAAAATATATGGTACTTTTCCGCTAACCGGGAGCCAGCGAAAAATCGCTAAATTTCCTTGGCGATTTTTCGCCGGTGCCTGACTTGTTAATTAACGAAAAAGTACCAACTATATTTAAAACAATCTTATCTCATAAGTTTTTATACTTTATATGAATTGGACTTAAATATTTAAATGCAAAAGAAATGGCATTTTTTAAAAATCAAAATTTCTTATAAATTAAAAAAAAAATCCTTTATTGAGATCAAAACCATTACTCAAAATTGATATGTTTATTATAAGTGAGAATTTAAATCAAAATTATATCTACTCCCCCCCCCCAAAAAAAATTACACCTTTATCTAGTAAAAGTAGCTTTTAAAATGTAGTAAAAATTAATATTTACTAAAACAGTTTTTCAAATTGTGAGATCTTTCATTTATTGATGAATCTTCCTATTTTTTGTTTGTTTGTTTAGGAATATTTAAAAAGAAATGAATGCAATAACTGATAAGAATTAAAATTTCATTTATACAGAGGAAGAAAAAAAAATTCAGAATTAAATGATGATTTTTTCCTTAAATATCTTTAGGCAATAAAAAATATAACTTTTATTCCAAAACGCTGGTTAATATACGAAACAAGAAATGAACAAAAACTTCGATTCCACTTATGTCTTAAGCCGCAGTTGCCAGTAAGGAAAAAGGAAGTTTGGTAAATAAATTACGACACGGTCGCTCTTATGTCAAGCTATGTTACGTAAAGACAAGTTATCTCTATTTAACCTGAGTTATCTCTCACTTTGCTCTGGATAGGTCGATGTCATTCGTTTTTTTTTTTTTTTTTTTCTTCTTTTTTTCTTCGCCTGATTTCTTATGCTGTTTACGCCGACAACAAATACTGATTTGTGTTTACTCTCTGACTTCGTTTGGCGAGCACGGAGATAAAGTTTTTAATTTATTTTATTTGAACTCACTACTCTTACTTTCTTGTATTTTTAAATTGAAATTCTTTGATTTAAGATGTGTTGATAATTCAGTTCATGTAATTCATTGAGTAATTAATTCCTTACTTTATTTAAGGTATGAGTTTCCTCTTATCCTTTTTTTTAAACTCTCTGAAAATAGCCTTGATAACTGATTTAGTTTAAGGACTATCATAAATCTTTATGCAATCTCTTGATGAATTTTATTTTGCAGCATCAATTTTGTTGCGGACAAGTTTACTTACTGCAGTTTAGTTTGAGTTTCAGTTGTTTGTAGATATACTACAATGGAAAAACGTCAAGAAACTATAAGATTAGCAAGATGGTATTTTGGTGGTCTGGCAGGAGCGGGAGCCGCATGTATTACACATCCTCTAGATTTGTTAAAAGTATGTTCAAAATATTTTAAAAAGTATTAAATAGATTTATTTTAATTTCTCTTCTATTCATTTTAGCATAAAAGCCTTTGTAAAATCATTTCAGATTTTTTTTTCTTCTAAAATTGCTGTTTTTATTTTGATATTAATGTTAATTGTAAAAATTATTTTTCTCATGAAAGCTGATAAAATTTATGATTTGATTGATATGAAACTGAGTTAATGAAGTATATTTGCTTCTAATGTTCTAAGATAATTTTCTTATTTTTAGAAAATATTAAATAAAGTTGAATTATTTAAATTAAAAGCTGCTATGAAGTATTTCAATTGAGAAAAATATTTAACATTACTGATATAAAAAATTTTGGAGAATATATTTTGTATTCATTGTAGAATAAAACAATATAATTTTTTTATTAAATAAGAATATCACTGATAGAAAACAAAATGTTTTTCCCTTAAGAAACTGATTTAAAAGATAGCTATAAATGTGGTGAACATGTTGAATTTTACTTTGCTTCAACTTATTATTGAATATTGTTTTAAATGAAATTTATTTGCTTTCTACGTGTTGCCTTATAGTTTTTTTTGAAGTCTATTTTCTTAAAATTTAGACTGAAGTTTAACTCTTTAAAAATTTATCTTTTTTAATAATTTTTCTGAGTGAAAAAAAGATTTTAATAAAAAAAGTATAATAAAATTATATTGTATGCAAACTCATTAGAATATAATACTGAGTGACACAGACTTCCATTTATTATCTCTTCAAAGTATATTTTTGAAACTGTATTATTTTCATTATGTATATTTTTAATTTCTTTTGTTTCTAAAAATTCAGGTTCATCTGCAAACTCATCAGGGAGGAAAGTTAAGTGTTATTAAAATCACTAGTAATATCATCCGGCAGCAGGGTGTGTTAGCTTTATACAATGGCCTGAGTGCTTCCTTATTACGTCAAGTAAAGTATTATCTATTTTACTTTTGTTTTTATTATCTGGTTTTGTTATTAATTGATTTTTAAAAACTTGAAATTTTAATTCACTATTATTTTTAAAATTCTGTGCTCAATGCTTATTGATTTATATTTTCTAATAATTTGATTTAACTTGCTTACATTTACTCGTAAGAAATTAATATAGTAAATTTTTCATTGTATTATTGACATTATCATTTTCAGACATTATACTTTAATAAAATGTCTTTTTTTATTAGTTAAAATTTTTTTATCATTTACAAATAAATTTTTTTTAAAATGTGAAATTGGACTTTTTATCTATATTTAGTTTCTAAAAAACTTCATTCAAAATTTTGAAAATTATTTTTCATTTTCTAACGAAGATTTTTATTGAATCTTGAAGAATTGATAATTATAGAGAAAGTAAATTACTTTAATAGTAATAATTTTGCTCATTTCTTTTTGTTTCATTTCATCACATACTTTTGAATTCTTTAAAGCTTAAACTGGATTTCATAGCATTAACAATATCATAAAAGGTTATTTTGCCCAAGTAATCTATTTCAATTCTGCACCATTTGTAAAAAATTAATTTTTTTTCTTCAATGTATGTCATAAGGAATTTCTTAATTCTGCACCATTTGTAAAAAATCTTAGTAATTATTTTAAATTTTTCTTATATAATATTTTTATTTGCTCTTTTGAATTTTAGAATCATTACAAGCATTTCCATACAAATTTTTTAATTCAATTTTCTTGTATGAATTAATTATTATTTTTTTAACATTTATGAAGGAACTATAATTACGATAAGTTTGAAAATCTTTATACATAAAAAAACAAATAAACTTCAATGATACATTTTCTTAAAAAATTAAACTTTACAAACTTAAAATGTAACATTTTCTAATTGTCACCAAAATAATATATATTTTGCTTTTTAAAAGATATAATATAAAGATATAGCTTTAATTAAAGTAAAAAATAAAGAGGAAGTGAGATTGTAAAAACTTTATCTGATGGCAGTTCAAATTTAGTTCACAATGATTCTGGAAAACTGGAAAAAAATGTCCATAATGTGAAAAAGAAAATCACCCATTTCTTTTAAAATCTTTACATACCCCATATGATTTATTGTTAAATCTATAAAGGATAAACTTCACTTATACTCATACATCACTAGAATATTTCTCCTCCACCACCATGCACAACTGTTGGCCCAAGGATCTGCTTCTCAAAAGCTATGCTCTGTTTTCTCCTCACCAATTTTGTCTCAAACCAAAATTACTGAATTTGCTTCCTTCAGAAAAAAGAATTGTTTTCCTGTTGAAGCTTATGAACATATTTATTTGCAAAATCTGAGCATTTTTGCTTATTAATAGTAATGTTTGTTTTCTTTTTATGAGCTGCATAGTTATGATAATCAGCCCTTTTCAAAATTCTTTCTGAAATGTTTTAATGATTTTTTTTTTCAATTGTCTCTCTACATAGAATTATCTTATAGCTTTAAAGACTATCTCTTTCTAAAGACAATCGGCGTAGATGGATACTCATTTTATGGGTTGGAGCTCACAGATTTCAATAAATTGTAATTATTGATAACTCTTTGGATAAAAGGATAAAATCTAACAGCAATTCTAGTCAATTTCTCTCTTCTTTTTTGCCTTAAATTTTCATTTTTTAAGATAATTGTCTTTCCTCTGGTACACTCTTTTCCTTATAATTGCATAGTAATTTTAATTTGATATATCATCAAAATCCCTTGGAAATGCTGTATTTTAAATTAGCACTTGCAATAAATATTAGTATGGAAATTCAAATTACACTTTTATCATATTTATACAAAAAAAAATCAACTAGATAATTTTATAATTTGAAAATTTAACTTATAAAATGCATGCCATGTTTCTGAAATTTTTACTAAAATAAAATGACTTGAGTTAGGAATATTAATAATAAAAATTAATGTATCACTGCAATATAATGTTTTTTATATTTATTATATGTTTGTACACAGGCTATTTCTGGTAAATGCATGTAATTTTTTAAAATTTATTTTATTGAAAAATTTTTTTAAATAAAAGTCCAACTTTTTCTTAAAATAAAAGCACTTTCGTATAGCTTACTCTTTATAATTGTTATGGAATATATTTTAAATTATTTTTAAATATATTTAATCATTGCCTTTGCACTAAATTTATTTGTAGTTAACTTATTCAACAACAAGGTTTGGAATTTATGAAGTAGTGAAGCAAAATATTAGTGCTCCAGATGAAAACATGGCTTTTTATAAGAAAATTCTTCTGGCTGCTTTTGCTGGAGCAATGGGAGGATTAGTTGGTACTCCAGCTGATATGGTGAATGTTAGGTTTGTAATTAACCCTTTAAACATTTGTAGATTTACAAATTATTTGCTGAATACTCAGTCCAAATGTTAATATATTTTATATGTAGAAATGATTTTTTTAAAAAAATGTATTAGATGAATCACCAATCTTGTTAATATAAATCAAAGTCATGGAAATGTAATTTTATAATATTTAGCACCTACTATAATAACGCAAGTATTAAATTGATGAATTATGAAGGATTATGTTAAAATTATAATGTTAAGATAGGTTAATGATGTACTGCAATTGGATAATTGTTGTATGATATTAAAAATAAATAAAGTTGATTTACTTTTTCCCACTTGTTTTGAAAAAAATATTAATGTATAACAACAGATTTGTTATAGCTTAGTTGTAGCGTTTATTTTGCAGTTAATGTTTTTTTTTGTGTGTGTGTGTGTATGTGTTATTAATCTCTATGAAATTTTTAATCTTTTAACTCCACGACTTAATAATTATTTTATAAAAAAGTGTCCTAATTACCAATATATTCCAGGATTTGTGTGAGTTTCATGAGTAATCGTGAATTTGTAAGTTAATATGAAAATTTAAATCCTCAGCATCCTTGGATTTTTTAAAGTTAAGGATTTAGAAGTATAGTGTACAAGATAATTTTGAAATGCATTGCAGATTTCCCTCCATTTACAATATATTGGCAAAATACATGTGAGATTAAAAAAGAAAATTCCATGTCTAAACATGAAATTTTTATAGCTTTTTTTTCTGTTGAATTTTAATATTAACCATTATTGTTATCTTTAATAATATTTATAATAATAACAAAAATTCTAGAATTGAATGATTTTTATGTAAGCATAATAGAATTTTGGCATTCATTGGCATGAAAAAAATGAATTTTAAAAATGAAATTAGAATTATGTAATGCTATATATATATCAATAAAAAGTATAAAAAAGTATTAATTTCTCATCTGGGGATAAAACAATGCAGATCACAAAAAGAAAGAAAAAAAAATCTGCAAGATATTGTTATCCCAAATGCTATAATTGATCAGTGTTGATAAAAATAATGTTAAAATAAAAAAAAGGGGGGCAATAAGTTAATATGAATTAGAATGAAGTTGAGATTCCAGATGGAGATATTATTTGATTAAATGTTCAATATTAAAAGAAAGAATAGCTATGCAAAGGATATCTCTTTACAAATTGGTCAAAAGTATATTGGCTGAATGTTTATGATGTATCAAGTTGCGAAACCACTAGTTATGCTTTTTATAAATAGAGTTTTTCATTTCTTTATGTTATTAATTTTAATCTCATTTCAAATATATGTTTTCCTTAATTTTAGTTATCTTCATTGTACATACCTACAAAGTTTACCAACTTATCCATGGCAATACTAACAATACTAAGATAACATGATGTCCTACCAAGTCACTTTTCTTAAAAATGTAAAAAAGCATATTCTTTGTAGTTCTTATTTTTTCTTTTGGTGATATACATTTTTCTTTTGGTTTTTATAAATTAGCTGTAATTCTGCAATTAGAAAAATGAAAGAAGAAAGAAAGAAATGAGTAAAAAAATGCAATGTTATACTTAGAAGATATAAAAGATTTAACTGTGAAATAAATTAATAGAATGCATACATTAGAAAATGTAGAAAGAGGTTATATTCAGAATAAAAGCTATGAAAAAACAGTTTTTAACAAAAAGGAGAACCAGTAAATATCTTTTACTAAACATATGACCATCCCTAATGACATAGTTCCATAAAACCACTTTTTCATATTTAAAACAAAAACATTCAGCTATTCAATTATAAAATTTTTTGATGCAAGAATATTCATTCCATATTGAGCATCTGTGTCAGTTGTCTGTAAGTCTTCAGAAAATACAATCATTCTACAAAATTCTTTTTTAGCGTGATTTAAATGATTAGAGAACTCTAGTTAATTAGTTTAGTGGATCTCTTCAATTTTCAGAAGAGCAAAAGACCTATGTGATCAAACATTATTGCCTATTATCAATAAGTCTGACACTGTGGTGCATCTAAGCAGATGTAGTTGTTAGAGAATAACTTCATTACAAATTTGAGCTTCCAGCACTAAAATTCTATTAAAAATGTGGTGTTTCATTTTATCAATTTTTTACTATACTTGCCCAAAGGAGCATAACAAAATTGCCCCAACTGTCTCTTTTCTTGATGTTATTGGGATGTAAATATGTCTTTGTTTCTATATCAACTGATACTGAGGATCGCTTCTGAGATTAAAAGAACTCACATCAGTAAAGAGAACAAGATTCATTGAGAAGTTTATCATTTTGTTTGTTTTGCACCATTTTAAATGTTGCTGCTGATGGTTTATTGTCAGCAATCTGTAGTATTCTGGAATTTGTGGCAGTATGTCATTTCAATGTTGACATATATTCATAGTAAACAATAATAGCTGTCATCTTGTTGCAGTTTGTAGATGTTGAATTATGCTGTCTCTTGTTTGGTTTTGATCTCTTTTCTCTTCTTTTTTCATCAATGTAATAATATATTGGCTATCTGTCAGCTGTTATTTTTCTTGGCATTACACATCAATTTTCCTGACAGTTTTGCTTTGGAATATTTTCCAAATTTGTGAAATAATATGCATATGCTTATTTCCAAACACTTTGGTAGAATTCATTACACTATGCCCTTTTTCAGTTTTGTGATTATTCTACCTTTTGTAAAATTGTGAAGGCCTCTTGTAGCTATTTTGAATTTATGATATCACTTCCATTGCAATAATTGTCTGGAAATGTGACTCTCCTGATTTTTGATTTGCATTGCATATGCAGACTCTGCATTTTGCTTGCACTATCTCCTATAATATTATGGTCCTGATATTTGTATATGTGTTAGTTTTTTGCTGAGTTGGCTTTTTAATACATTATTCACAAACAGAAGGAATTTAGCAAACTTCAATGGATTCTACAATTAAGACAATGGACTCAAGAAATGAAGTCTATGATTTTATTGAATATAATTATTGTTCACTGAAATGAAGTTGTGAGCCTTTATTTTGCTTTCAATATAAAAGGAATAATAAATACACATGCTGGATAATACTAAAATAGCTAAGTAATACATTTTAAGAATGAATGATTAAATATAAAACTCAAAATTTGTCTTAAGTACCCTGATCTTAGAACCAGTCAAAAGCTTAAGCTTAAATTTTGATTTCATGTATGGAATGCTCATTTGCATGATAGTATGTCTGAATTCCAAACAATTGCATAGCTCTGTGATGAAAAACTTCTTTGTTGCTCAACTTTTTCACTTTTGAATAGCTTCTTATATTACCTTATTGCGAATCCTATTCTCTTTCATTGATGTATTATATCAGTAGGATGAAGACAGAATCTTTTTATTTTATTGTTCAATACTGCTTGCAGAAACCGCTATCATTTTTTTTGTAGTCATTGATTTGATCTGCTTTTGTTAAACTAAGACTACTGATGTCATTGCTTGGTTTTTAAAAATTAATACATTTTTCTATAATTTATTATTGAATTATGCTTTTTCCTTCAACACTCTTTGATTTCAGAAATCTGCACTTTGGTGCTTTTTGTGTTTTATTTCTTTTATCTTTTTTTTTTTTATCATGTCAGAACATATTATTTTAGGAGTGAGGTTTTGTGGTGTCAACCAAAACCCGTAGACGGAAAAATTGAAATTTTATTATCTGCACGAGCATTTCAAAAAAGCTCAGCTTTTTAAATAATGTGTTGCCATCCCATTTACAAAAGCTCTGGTTGAAAAAAAAAATAAGTTAATAGCTCCAGGAAATAAAACCGAGAAAAATGTCATTTTGAGCACTTGATTATACGAAATGAAATAAACAGGAAATGTGATATTTTTTTAAACAATAAATTTAAAACAAAGTTTCTTTGGATTGTTTGCAATATTAAAGTTACCAATTCAATGAAACAGTCAAAATAATTAAAAATATAATTTAACTTGCATAAGCACATGGCGTTTGGCCGTTCAAGAAACTATGTTCTGACATGATACATTGAAATATACAAAGCAGATTTCATATTAATCTTTTTTTATTCTGCTATTTTTCTCTTGCCATTATTTGTTTTACAATGATTTATATTAATTATATATATATATGTATATGTAATGACATTTACACTCTAATTTTAATTGTCATTAATTCCCAGGGTTTTGTCGTAATTTAGCTTGTAGTAATTACCTTCTAAAATGTTATTTCCTGATCCATTCCACTTTTCCTATTTAATAAATCAAATGAAGTATTATAAAGATAATGCATAATTGAGTCCACCTGCAGAGTGGATGGATAAATAAATAATTGGTGCAAATATTCTTTTAGAGGATTCCTTTGATGAATAATAAATCATTTATGTTTGTTTCTCTTGTTGGTGTAAAATGTATAAGAATTCTTATCAGAAATCTACACGTGTGTGGTTTATGAGAATATCCTAGTATATAAGACCAGAGATAGATGTTTTGTCCTATTTTACCCATTTTTAGCCTCTTTTGCCATGTTATGTGTTGGGCAGCAAACTTCTCGGGAAGGAAATAAAACAAAGTTAAAAAGTTCAACATGTGTGTTCTCCATGATTTTGGACCACGATTCTTCAGAACTTTTTTTAAATTAAAAAATAATATGGCATATATATTTATGTATAGTTTTAAATTTACTTTGATATTTTGTTTTGGTTCTAAATTGTTTTGTACATACATATTGTACATAGTTTGATTTATTGTATTTTGTAAAAACCTATTCAAAATTATATGATTTAACTTCAAGAGTTAAGGCAATTATCCTCCTAATCTTTATCAGCTGTTAAGTTTATTGTGCTTGATTAATTGATTAACAATTTTCTACTTACTTTATATAAATTTGCGTTTTTAGATATAAATAGTGCTAATAACAATGCAATATATTTTTTCAATTTTATGAATGGTTCCTTATTTGAAAATTTTCCTTTTTTTTCTTATTCTCCTGCTGTGAATTTTTTGGGTGTGCTCTGATCATGTTGATTTACTATGATTTAAAATTTATAAAATTTATTAATTTTCCTGTAATGAATCATACATTGTTTAATTCTTTAGAAATTTTCAGGATGCAGAATGATATAAAATTGCCTCGGGAGCAACGTCGTAAGTAAGTACAGTACTATAATTGTCATTATTATTAAAAAAATTATTTGATTGATTTATTATATATGTAAACAGTGGTTCCTAAATTTTTTTTCAATATTTGACTTGGTTAAAATTGTATATTTATATGATGTCCAAGTGAGAATTCTGTTGTACTTTTTGCAAATTTGTCTGTGTTTCTTGTATTGTGATTTGGTTTAAGGATAATAATAATATGTAAATTTTTTTAGGTCATATAAAAATTTAATGAATTTATTTTATAATATAATAAGTTAATTAACTTTGTTGAACGTTATATATTTCCTCAAATCATGGACAAATAATTATCAGAACCATTATCATTTCCTTTTCTCAATTTTAAATTTTTGAAAGCAATAGTTGAAAACACAAAGCTTAACACTAACAACAAATATAATAAAAGTTCACTGAGTTGTTAATTTATCTTTTACTGTCAATCAAAATTTAACTCCAATTAATAGTTTGCTAATGTCTGTTATCCTTGAAATTTGTATTATAAAATTATCTATGCAATGTCTTGTGGCATACTATGCTAAAGTTGAAGCTTTCAAGATTACCAAGGAGAAACTTTTGGGAATCACTGATTTGTAGAATACATATACTTATGTTTTTCCCTCCCTCCCTCATCTCAGTTATAAACATGCTATTGATGGTTTAATACAAGTCTATCGTAAAGAAGGAGTTCGGTATCTGTTCTCTGGTGCTACAACAGCTACAAGCAGAGCAGTACTGATGACTATTGGACAGGTAAAAAAGAAGTAATAGATAGTTTTATTTGAAAATTTTATTGTAATTGTTGAATTATGGAAAATTTAAAATGATAATGGACTATTTTTATTATAAATTTAACAAAATAAATTTGAAAATCTTATTTTATAATTTTTTAAAGTGATATTTATTAATTATAGAAAAATAATCAAAATCATTTTCTTTCTTCTGTGTTAACATTTTTTTTTGAATAATGGCAAAAATTTACTATTAGTTATATACAAAATAAATAAATAAATTGTATTCTATATAGGCATAGTGAAAAATTCTTATTTTATTGGATTCTAAAAACTATTGCTCTAGGAATTTTTGTTTCAAAATATTCAGTGTGGTATTTGATATATTGATATGGATGATATTGCTCTATAAATCACTTTCGATTGTTGTTTTACAAATAGTTGCAAAAAAATATTCATATTAAAAAAATTTCCTTTTATAAGTTACTTTAAATATTCCAGCCTGATATTTATGAATTAAATTATTCATTCTTAGAAAAAAAATTCAAAATAGTTTTTATAATTTGTATTATGTGATAAATGTATTTGCTTCATGTATCTTTCAAATTTGATCTGTCATTTTTATCTATTATATTAGTTACTGCATTATAATTTTTAAATTTAATTTTTTGTTACTAATGTGTCCTACAAGTATTGATTGAAAATTGCATAAAGATTTTTTTTAAATGCAAGAATATGTAATGTTAGAATATGAATTAGTTTAATGTGTAATGTTAGAATTATTTTGTGTATTCTTTCATATTCATAGATATCATTTGCATATTAATTATAAATTGAGGTTAATTTAATAAGCATGTAATTGATTTTAATGATTACTTTTAAATCTAAAGTTGGTTTATATTTTCTTCATCATTTAATAGTCATAATAACTGCAATGTCAGCTATCAAGTTCTTGAAATTATTATAAAAAAATTTAATTCTCATTAACAGTATTATAAAGATTGTCAAATGCATTATTGGTATGTTGATTTGTCAATTCTAAGGAAGAATTCCATATGTACTGAAACATATATAGAATCATTGAATGTCTCTGCTGCTGGAAAATTATGTATGATGGAATTTTTTTTTAAATTAAAGTTTAAATGGTTAGAAAAGGTTTAATTATTAAATGATATATCGATACTTTTTATTTTCTAATTACAATATTTTGTACAGGCTGATGTTATAAATAATTATAACATCAGCCTGTATAAAATATCTTATATACAGTTATTAAAAGTGGAGTGTTTAAACTATTATAAACATCTTTCTCTTCTTCTCTCTTTCTAGATATCATTTTATGACCAAATCAAGCAATTGCTTTTGCAGACAGCATATTTTAATGATAACTTAATCACACATTTTTCTGCTAGTACCATGGCTGTAAGTATTTTTATATATATTCTGGAAATTTATGCTATTTGGGACATCATGTGTCTAAAAGTTAAATATCTTTGATTTAGGGTGCTATTGCAACTACAATGACCCAACCATTAGATGTTTTGAAGACTCGAACTATGAATGCTAAACCTGGTGAATACAAGGTATAGTATTTTACTTATTGCAATCACAAAATAAAAATAATAGGGTAAAATGTTTAAATTTCTGTAATATATATCTATATTTATAATAAAGCTCAATGTGAGTGTGTTTATGTGTGTTGGTGTTCTATAGGCTTGATCGTTATACCTACATCTACCAAATTTGGCATGTACATGAATCTTGGAAGTCGGAAATTAGAATTGTAATAAATTAAAAACTAAACGAAATGTTGACGTTTTTTTTTATATAGCGTCCAAAAATATTACAGCACAAAACTGATTTTTACATGATAGTGAAGATCAAAAAATTATCTTTTTAGTGATGCCAATAATTTTACTTACAAATCAAATTTCTATTTTTAATAAATTTTTAAATCTATATTTAACTGCATTTTTGAACAATTTATTTCACAAAAATAAAATTTAACCTGCTCTTGCACGTTACTTAGAAAAAAATTAGCTTTTATCAACATCATGCCACCATATTGACAAAAGCTCAAATGAAATAAACAAATAAATTATTATTGCAAATTAAACATATGAAAGTGTAATTTTCAGCACATGTCTGTAAAAAAGGAAATAAATATGAAATAAAAATAAAAATTGAAATCTGCTATCAGAAATTTTATGTTATCATGTGAGAGTAATATTATTTTTAAGTCATTGTTTTCTTTAATTAATTTAAATCCTTAACCAGTTTGCAATAATCTCGTGACTATCAAATAATGGATGTGTTGAAAATATTATGTTTTTTTCTCTTCTTATCTTAAAATCGGCAGAGTTCCAAAACTTTTGCATTAAAGCCAGTCTCCCCCCTCTGAAAATATGGTTTAACTTGTTTGAAATGATCAAGACTATTGTGTTGTGCATTCTTTAATTTTCTGAAAAGAAATTTTTCTTTTCCCCATCTCAAAAATCATCCAAGCTTCAAAAATTTGTTTTGCTCACTAGAAAATTCAAAATAAAAATTAAAAAAAAGCTATATTATTTTTATAATTATAAAATTTATGGTTATATACCTTTTGATACCTTCCCTTGTTGTTTCATATTGATATTCTTTTTCTTCTTTGGCAATAACTTCTAATGACCCTGCCCTTTATTGTCCAGACAAGAGAATTAATTACAATGGCAGATAAAACAATACTTAACAATACAAACAAACAAACAATATAAAACAATACTTTTTATGAACTTTTATGAGGTATTTACATTATTAATTTAATTAATCAACTTGAAGGCAACATGTTTTTATACATTTTTTTTCAATTCAGAGCTAATTTATGAAACTTTAATAGAAATGCATGAGTAAAATTAGTCTAAATGAAGTCAATGATTTTATTTTATGTAACTTCATTCAATAAATGATCTAATAAATTAAGATTGTTTATTTTTTGTCTACTCTGATAATCACATTTTACGAAATATTCTAAAGACAGCAATATTTTAAATAAAAAGAATTGCACTGCAATTAATTAAATATCACTATATCTGATAAATTTATGGAAATTTGAATACCACTTTTCAATAAAATCGTGTGATTTAAGATCATTTTACAGAGCGTCTAAAAAATGATACTGCAATTTATGTCCATGGTTTCTCAAAACTGATTAAACTAAGATTATGAAAATGGTGATTGTTCTAAACTATTCTATTCAAAACTCCATAAAACGATCCAATTTGATAGCAGAAGATAGGAATGTATATTTATTTATTTAAAAAGTGAAGTGTCGAAAATATTTCACAGAATGATTTCTTAGGACCAAAAAACTATCTAAAATTAAAATGTCATAATTTTTTGAAATATATTTATAAAACAAAAAAAGTAAAATATTATTATTGACAGCATTTATATTCTTTTAAAAATAAAAACTAAATTTCTCGTTTAATAATTCTTTAAGATATTAAAAAAAAATCATGAAAATTATTCTGTAGAGCACATAAGACTTCAAAGCCAAATGATACTATTTTAAGTTTTTATAATCTTTTAAAGACATGTTGAAATTCACTAAAATACATCTTTATATCAATTGTGGTTTCATTATTCCCATTTTAACTTAAAATTGAATTGGACAGGAGTTATAAAAAATTAGAGTGAGATGCATAATATAACAAACAAAACTGCTTAAAGTAATAAATGAATAATATAAATATAAAAATTTGAAGCCTAAAAATATTTTGTTGAAAAATCTATTATGAGAAACAGTTATGTAAAATAGTAAATGAACATTTTAGCAAGCATTTATACTGGTGAACTGGATGGTCACCAAAGGTGGCTAGTAACTTATAAGATAAGAGCTGCTGAAGCTCTCCCTCCCAATTATAGCTTTATTGCTCTCTCTCTGTTTGCAGATATAATCTATTATTCTCAATTACTTTATCTAATAAGTTTTTGGAATTTGAAGATTATTTTTTCTTATAAAATATAAAGCTTTTTTTTTTAATTATTGAAATGCTGGAAATATTGTGTATGGCTCTGTTATTGGCAATTGAAAAGAATTATGGTGGATTGCATTTGTGTTATATAAAAAAAGGTTGCAAATATTCTATGCAATACAAGAAAAGGTTTTTTTCCCTTACTATTTGAACTTTTTTTTTAAAAAAAATTATAAACTATTTTTTAATTTATCTGCTGTTTTAATATTTTACTTGCAGTAAGGATAAATTATGTTATCAGATTTACAGTTATAATAGATTGTATTTTCCTAAAGTTTTCCAGCCAATCTTAAACTGTTATAATTTGCATTTTATGTTGAAAATCTGTTTATGCATTTGGTTTTATAAGTATAAAGAACTAAGGCACCCAAACTTATTCTAAGTATTGTTTAGGTAAAATATGGCACTCAAGAGTGGTTAAACCTGATTGACATAATGGTCCACTTAAAAATCAGGGCTTAAATGATTTTACTTAAAATGTTAAAACCTGGAATCATGAATTTTGTTTGTTTGTGTAGTAATAACTTTTATAATAAAAAGTTTTGGTTAGATATTTTTGATATTAATTTATGTATGTTATTTTGAAATTCATGAAAAGTGAGAAATTTTTAATAAAGAAAATCTAATGGTAGTAAAAAAATTCTACAACTAAAATTTTGATATAAGTTGAATCTTATTGAAGTAATTAAATTAATTTGGAACATTTATTTCAGTTACAATTATTGAAATTTTGCTTAATGGGTATTCATTTTTAATCATATTTATATTATCGAATGTGAAAGGCTGTTTAAAAGGCGAAGCATCAGTTCTAAATGAACATGTTTAATGAAAATAATAAGGAATTGTCTTTAAAAAAATGAATTTTTAAAAAATATTTATTAATGTAATATGTCTATGAAAGTACGTAATTTATATTTTTATATCTATATAATTTTATATAAAAAATGTGACGTTTGTAAACTTTATAATATTTTCTATTCTGAATGTTTAATGTTGGTTATCAAATTTGCTTTCTAGAATCTTTGGCATTGCATCACAGTAACTGCAAAATTGGGTCCTTTAGGATTTTTCAAGGTGAGTATAGTTTTTAAAGTTTGTTCATTCTTTTTTTTTTTTTTTTTTTTTTTTGCTGATTATTATTGAATTAACCTTTTTTTTTTCTTTTCTCTTTTTGAAGGGTTACGTTCCTGCATTTGTTCGCCTAGCTCCTCATACAATTCTGACTTTTGTTTTCTTTGAACAGTTACGAATGAATTTTGGTGTAAAAGCTGTGGTTTCTAATTAAAACTGATTTTAAGATCGGGACCAAGAAAAGAGCTGTAGGCTTTTAAATAAAATTTATACTGTTAATTTAGCTTAATTCTGATGTCTTCCAATTGAACAGCTGTAACAGTTTGATACATTTTGACAAATATTTTTTGTAGTCTTTCCTTATTTGACATTTTTAAGCACAGTTACATAATCATGAGTTTTTCCATAGCAATTTTTTTTTCACTGGCAAACAGTTTTAAAATAAAATTAGGTAAATATCTTGACAAAAATTTATAATGAAGTTAAGTAAGTAGACACTAATATTATGTTTGTGTTTGATAAAATATATTTTTAAATGCAGTCATCATTTTGTCTATGTTACTGAGCATCAGTTTCAAATATGACTCAATAATTGTACATTGAAATTACATATTTTTTATATTTTGCATTCCTCAGTTATTTAATTTCTAAAAACATTTTGCTTCCAGTTGCAAAAATGTATGATACAAATACTTTTTGTTTTGAGTGTAAGATGAATTTTCTGAATTAGTTTATTTTTGCACATTAGATGTTTGAAATGTTTGTTTAGAATTCATATTCTTTAAAACTTATTTGTGCATTTTTTCTTGCATATTCCACAACATGTGCATTTCACATGTTTCTTTTGCTTGATCTGCATAATTAAGTTATGTTGACTTCTTTTAATATATTAGTTCAGGTAGAGAATAGGAGCCAGGAGATTTCTAATATTGAAATTAGTTTGAATGTAGTACCAACATTTTATATTTTACAATGTTAAGCATATGGATCTATAAATGTCTTTTGTATGTTTGGCAATATAAACTGTAGCATATTTATATGCCTTGTTGTTACATATGAATGATTTCAGATTTGTGTTTGTAGTTTGCTCATTAAGCCAATGGTAATTATCATTGTAAATATTGTTCGAAGTTTCACAAGATAAGTAATGTTCAGGATTACCTTCCATATGAAAGCAATATTCAAAAGTCATTTAAATGTAATTAGCTTACCAAATGCTGTATATTGTTTGTATCATTCATTTTTTTTAACAAATAATTTATATAAAGATCATTAAAACATGTTTATTATAAATAAATTATATTATGTATTACTAATAATTTATATTAAGTGAAAGATACACCTTATTCTTTCTGCAGCATCATAAAAAACTTCCAAGAAATGCAAAACAACAATTCTTCTTAATGTTTTTATAGTATCTTTTTCTGTTAGTAAAAACTATTTTACTTGCTATTTTTTCTGAGATTTTATTTATACTTATTTTCATCTTTTATTTACTTCTTTTTAGAATATAAATTAAACAATTGATTTTATGTTTATCAACTACAAAACACTTGTAATATATTGGTATAAATCTGCCATTCATTACAATGAATAAATATATAGTAATTCCTTATAGCTATACTAAACAATAATCATGCAAAATGATTATTTATAAAATGATTGGATTAGTAACATTATAAATTTGATTACAAACAATAAGATTTTCAGCTAATATTAAACTTATGTTTTGATAAATTTAATTAGCCAATTGATAGATGTGATTATTTGTGCAAATTATATGTACATTGATATTTCAATATATATTTCCTTAATTCCAAGAATGGCACTGCTTTAATTTTCATTTTTAAATTATGTGTTTTTGTTATTATTATGTGAGAAGAGATATAAATGGTCTTGATATATCTGTGCATTGCCTTATAGAAAAAGGACTCAAATTTTGATTAAAAAAACCAAAATAAAATTTTCGTAATAAATATTATGTATTCTGGTTAAGGAGCTGCCAAATATTTTTAAATTTTGCATGACAAAAAAATATTTATTCTTTGAAATTTCGTTTTCTATTGGTAGTTTAACTTAAAGTTAAGCTATATTATCTATATAGTTTGATATTCTTTCACATGGATATTTTCTTTTATTTGTGTATATACATCCATCCACACACACAATATACACTGTTTGTTTATTAGTTTTATTTATGGTATAAGTGTAGTTATATAATGTATTTTTTTCTTTGATTAGTTGTGATATGAGCATTTGAAAGATTATTTGGTGTAAAAAAAATGTTAAAATATTATGCATAATTTGTTTTTCTGATGCATCTGCATTGTTAAAGAAAAAAATTGCATTTAAAAATGAACAAATATTTTTATGGTAAAATTTTTATTTTCAAAAATTTGTAAACTTATGAGCATTTTTCATCATCAGTTGTTAGAGCAACTGTTATTATAGAATATGGAAGTCTGTAAGGGATGGATACATGACTTTTTCTAGTTTTCATATCAAATGTTGCCTTGTTAGCAGTCAATTTATTTTAAATTAAAAATTCCTGCTTTATAAAAATGACATATATAGACATATCTATGAAAGTTTTTGTATTCTGTATAAAGAAATTAGGTTTTTAAAAATGATCATGATGAATTTTAAAAATTGAAAGAAGTATTTAAAATATGTTAACCATTTTATGAATACAATATGAAAATAACTTCCATTTTATGGGCTTTCTATGTAAAGTAAGGTTTTTTTCTTCTGAAAATCATCATCATACAATATGTATGATAAATCTGTATGAAAATAACCTTTAATATTTCAGTAAACTGTCATTTAATAAATTTCTTATGATAATCGGCTTATTTTGTAATTGGAAAAGTTTTAGTCCTGTTTGTATTTGCTATATTTCCAAAAATAAATAATAAATTTATATAGTTATTGATTTTAGAAATTATACAGTACTTTCAAAGTGTGCTAATATTCTAGTTGTTTATTGTACAAACTCATAAAAGTTATTTTAGATGTCTGTAAAAAATGTTTATGATGTAGTATTATTCAGTTGTTAATTTGCTTCATGTTAAGAGAATAGCAATAAATGGGAATAAGCAAATTGTAAGTGGCTTAATGAATAAGTTATCAATGTAATGATAAGCCCATCTTAAATAAATGCTTTTTGAAGGCTATTTTTTTATATAAAAAAATGCTTATTCCATGAGTTTGTAAACTCTCTTTTTATATGATACATTTTTTGAATTTGTTGAATCCTGTTAATAATTTACTATTTAAGTCATTCCTTGAACCTTATATGCTCAAAGTTGAACCTCATATGTAATACTTAGATTTGTTATGAAATTTAATTTTTAATTTGTTATTAATCTTATTTATTGTTATTTATTCTTGATATGGTATATGTAGTTATTCCTTTTTGATGTTAAGAGATTTATTTGTTTGAAAATGTTTTATTATATAATAGAAGAATATTTCCTGCCATTGTGCATTTTTTTTTTGTACTTTAGATTCCATTTCCATTGTTGAAGTTGTGAAAAATTTATTCTGTTAATATATATTATTGATTTTAGATATTTATTTTGAAATAAATGAATATTATTTGCATTTAGTGGATTCTTTTCATTTATTCATTTCAAATAATAATTTTTAATTTATATATAAAAGATATTGATCAAAAGTGTATATCAACTTTAAAAACCTGTATATTGGCAACCTAACAAACAGAGGCTGATTTCCAAATAGGCGCATGAGGCACATGCCTTGGGCCTCACAAATTAAAGGGCCTCAAAATTTAGTTCTCAAATACTAATATATATTTGCATTTTTTAAAAAGAGGATATTTTTTTAATAAAACCTTGCTTTTTTACACTCTAATATTACCACTCAATGTTCATCCTCTCAGTCAAAGAATCATGCAATATCAGTACCCTTGAAAAACCAATTATTCTGAGAATGAGAGAGTAAAAAGTCAACCAGGAGGGGGGAGACATTTTACATCTTTTATCTTGTACCAAACTAAAGAGATAGATATAATCTTACACCCTCCTGAACACTCGGATCCTATGAAGTACTTGAATGGCTCTGAAGACATTGAACGTGTTTGTATAATAGGACATAGAACACATTTTATTTAGAGACATTGGTTAGAAGATCTTTGCTCAAGGAGGTTAGTTTCTCCCAAAAATCCTGTTAGCAATTTAGCATTTCACATTTGAAAAATATTGACTTTGTGTTGTGGAAAGGAATTCATTTCTGTGTTTGACCTTTGACCAATGTAAATATTGGTAAGCATACAATTTTAAAAATAAAATTTCGTTTCTATTTTCGAATTTTTGAAAATATAATAATGGCTTTATAATTTTTTTTGCACATTTGAAGATTAAGAACAGGGCTAATGTACAATACGAATCGTTAGGCATTGGCACTGCTCAAAAAGATAAAATAAACTGGTTACTTTCTCCTCTTAACTGAAGGGGGAAAAATTTTCATCTCTTAAAGATCATCAAAAGTCTAGCTAATATTTTTTATGCGACTTAATTTTTTAAAAAAGTTTTGGCCATATTACAGAAGAGAAAATTTGAATCAGGAGCTACAATACGCGCGCACACACACACACATACACACACAAATAAATGAAAAAAAGTCGGAAGACAAAAATTTACTTAATAAATGTATTATAACGATTGAAAAACAAGCTAAAATGGAAAATGAGACAAAAAGAGTAGTTGAGCTACTTAATACATACAGCATGCGTACCTAAAAGAATCTATGAGCAAATTGAAATTGAATATTTACAGGAAAAAAAAAAAACGTTGTGCAACCGAAGTAGAATATGAATTTTAACAAATTAATGCGCGAGTTGAACAAGAATGCGTATTTGAAAAGATAAATGAGCGTACTGAAACAAATCCCCCCCCCCCAAAAAAAAACATTACTGAACAAGCTGAAGTTGAAAACTAATTCGAAGAAATTGATGGGAGAAATGGGATTGAATGCAAACCTAAAAAGACAGAAGAGCAAATTGAAACAGAAAAAGCCGATGGTTGAGCCGAAGCAGAATGCGAATTCGAAGAAATTAATAATAGATCTGAGAATGGAACAGAAGAATCAACAACTTGTAATTTTAAACAACAAAATAAAACATCAACTGATTTTGATAACATTTTAAAACAAAACCAAAATATTTGTATTCCCAAAAGGGAAAAACAGCTCCATTCTATAATAATTGATTCAGTGTATAATGAAATTTTAGGCATGTATCTCTGAACAATATTGCACAACTATGGTACAAAATAGCCCCTAGTTTTTTTAAGAACAGCCTTAACACACCCTGAACTTCATAATCCTTTTAAATACTGCCAAGTAGAATGGAAAAAAAGGATT
>JAOUZG010016999.1:4776394-4790772 GCA_026289955.1 Argiope argentata | reverse complement strand
TATATATATAGTAGAAGTTATATCTTTCTTAACCCTACAACGTAAACGGTCCTATCCCCCACTATGGCCCAAGGATAAATCAAAACGATCGGACACAAGCAATAGCAATACTGGTAGGAACTATGGGTGAGTCGTTGAGTCTCAATGGCCGTCTTTGACACGATATGGTCCCTTCCTATGGAAATAATGGCCATTCATCGATAGGAGTTGGCCTGTCCACTCCTTTTCTGTACTCATTCAAGTGGCGAGAGCCAGTCACCATACTGGAAGTTTCCCATTCTCATTTTTGAGGTCCTCCGGTGGGATCGAATACGTTTCTGAAGTTGATAAGTCATTTCTTCATATGATTTTTTTATGAATATGAAAATTTAAACCGCCAATAAGTCATTATTAGTAGAATTTAGCAATTGATCCCATTTTATAAAGTTTAGGAGATGCCATTTTTCAATCTTTGTCGTGATTGTTGTCAAGTTTGTCTCTCTCTTTCTCTTTTTTTGTATTCTTTCTTTTTATAAATTATCAAAATCTAAAGAATTAAAGAAACGATACGAATAGTTAACTGGCCAACTAAAAAGAGTCATTAATTAAAATAAAATTCCAAAAAGATTAAAATGAAATCTGCTATGCATTTTTCAATGTATCATGTCAGAACATAATTTCTTGAACGGCCAAGCACCTCGAGCTCGTGCAAGTTAAATAATATTTTAAATCATTTCAATGGTTTCATTGAACGAGTCATTTTAGAGTAACAAACGATGAAAAAAACTTTGTCTAGCATTTATTGTTTAAAAAATATCCCATTTCCTATTTATTTCATTTCATATAATCACTTGTTCAAAGTGACATTTTTTAAGGTTTTATTTGCTATAGTAATTAACTTATTTTTTAAACATATCATTTGTAAATGCAATGGCAACATGTTATTAAAAGCTGATTTTTTGAGATTCTCGTGCAGATAATAAAGTTTTTATTTTTCGCCTACGGATTTTTGTTAACACCACAAACATCATTCCAAAAACAACAACATGTTCTGACATGGTAAAAAATGATAAAAATATAATAAATAATTAATTAAAAGAAAAAAAAAGAAAATGGAATCTACGAGCGCAAAATGATGCCCTAATTCCACGCGATCCTTTTAAAAACGCATTAGCTGTCAAAGAAGCAAATAGAATTATAAGTCAATACCAGTAAAAGCGGGTAATGAGATATATGTAATTAAAAGATATTGGTGAACATTGCCATTTAAGCTTTATTCACTGCCTACACTATTTAGAACTTCAATTATTCGTTGCCTTCAATTATTAAAAACCCTTAACGAAAACAACCTCAGGTACTTACGTGATAAAAGGTGATATTTGTAAAATTTTGAAGGGTTCTAAAGAAATTGAGTTGCTAAAAACAAAAAAAGATGCTCAATCTCAAGTGATAATAGAATGATTAAAAATTATATCTAATTGATAGAAGATAATCACACAGAATATATAAAATGCGCGATGCAATGTAAAACTAAGTGCGAGGACCATTCTACGTGGATTACAAATGTCTTGTCTGAACAAAAACTTTTCCCGGGGAAAAAAGAAGACAATTTTTAAACCCGAAACAAATGTTGGAAAGATTGAATCTTGAAAAATACTGTGTTAATTGGACAACAAAACAATAGGGATAAATGATTTGGAGTGATAGTTCCAAAATGTCACTATTTGGTTTGTAATTGTATAATACAGATATGCAAAAATATTACATACTGATTGTATTACACACACTGTGAAGCATCCAATTGGTTTGTGAGAGATGTACGATAATAAAATGCGATTTGTGGAAGGAATTTATTTGTGTAGATGGATATATAAATGCCCAAAATTGCATAAATGAAATATCAAAATTATTGTCTTTTGTAAGTTATCTTATTCGCGATAATGAAGAGGATACAATTCTACTTCCTTTTGCACTATATGTTAAAACTAGATTCAAGATAATCTTATTTTACAATTAGAAGGGTCTGGAAATAGCTCAGATTTCAAAACAAGCTTCAGATTTTTTAAAAATGGAAGCATGATTTTGCGGGGAAGCAATCAAGCAATGGAAACCAATTCATTGAATCAATAATATAATCATAACATCACTTAATAATAGTTGGAGAATTAAAAGCGTTGGTGAATTTCATAGAATGACATTGGAAGGCGTAACTGAAGCTAAAAGTTAACCCATTAAAGTTTTAGTTGCTACAAAAGAGAACACACACACACACACACACACACAATCACAAAACACGTGCGTGTGTGTGTGTGTGAGTGTGTTTCCTTTTTTTTCTGTGTTCTCTTCTCTTACCTTATAACTGCTGTTCCAATAAAAAGAAGTCTACCGTAAAAATTGTTTTATTGAATTGTTGGCTGAATTATCTTTAAAATAATGCACAGCTTTATGGCGTTTCTCTTAATAGAATTATTGTTATGAGTCATCAAATCTCAGAAACTGGTTTTTTTTCAAAGGGTTCCCACTATTTTGACGGTTATTGCAGTTTGAATAATCTAAAAATCATTTATCAAATTATAAATATTGAAATTAGACAACAAATTGCATTAGAAATTATAAGTTTTTCTAATTGCAGAAAGAATTTTAAAACACCTTTCATTAGAATTTTTTTTATTGTCCTAGTAAAAACTACATTCATTCGAAATTGTTAAATTAGTTTAAATTGAAAAGGATGATTGAAGAAAAGGATTGTTTACATTATAATAACCAATGGTTTAAATTTAAAATAATGGGGGATTTTTATTATTACTGAAAATAAGGAATTAAATAATAAAAAAACTATTCTTAAACGGTTTGAGCATAACGAGGTGCTGTGAAAATGAATGGTTTCCAGGATATCTATATCTCATTCTGTCCCTTTTTTTTTCAACGGCACTGCTAAAATTTATAGTTTCAAATAAAAAAAACATTTGGGTTTCAATAAATATTCAATGAATTCTTGGATTCAGTTTTAAATTATGGATTTAATAAAATTAACTTTTTAACTTCTTTTACTTTTTTAAAAATTTGGAATAGATAGCATTTGTTTCTTTATTTTTTTTAAAAAAATTCTATAAGATATCAAATTAATGTTTAAATATATTGATATTTCTATAATTCATGACATAAAACTTAAATTGATGCATATAACAATTTTCTGTAAAGATCAAGTTTAGATTATTTTCAAAATTGTAGGACAGACTGTAAATTTTTATTCGTCTATTTTTTAAAACAATTGAATTTTAATAACTCCCCTATGAAAACAAAAATCGCAAGTACTTCTCCGCAGATAAGGATAATGAAAGCTCCGTACAGATCAGTCATTTTCAGCTGTTTCATATCGTCAATTTTTGAATCCTCTGGATACTTTGAAGTCAGATGTTTTTTATACATATAATCTCCGAGGGATTTTTCATAGAGTCCAGCAGCAGATATCCTCTTTATAATTTTGTTCAGTCTCTTCTTGTAGCGAAATTTCTTATTCAGAGCAACAGCCACTGGGTTAGAGAATAATGGCTGGCGAGAAATATAAAATTGATTTTGGAAAATCATTCTCATTCTTTCTCTGATATCTATGTAAGCTACATTCCCTTTTTTGAGACGTCTGGCTACAGCTCCTTCTATCTTCAAATCCACGTATCCTTTAGTTTTCGAGATGTGATATCCAATAACTCTGTCTGATTTCTTTTTGCTGCTTCTCAAAATTTCCACGATGCTAGATCCAGCAGGTATGACACATCTGTATCTTCCTTGTTGAACTGCCTCTGTCAACTGGGAAACAGTTTCAATGGGACGGTCTCTCAAGGGTACCGTAAGAAATGATAACAAAACAACTGTGTAGCTGAAGGAAAGGACAGTACAGCCCGCTATCCAAGATATGATCAAACATCTGTCTCTAAACGATTTGCACGTTATCTCTGGAGACTGCCGAAGAAGAATTCCTACAATTCCAAAGAAAATTTTTGGCAATGGATATGTCTTTGTCAAGGAAATTCGATAAGCAAGTGTTAAGACTATAATGGAGATTGCTATACAAATCCAGACTTGATAAGAGAAAGGCCACATGAAATTCATCCCTTTTGGCAGGCGCCCGGGCTTGCGAGTAGAAAACGTGACGTCTTGCCAAGTATAAGGGTAACTAAAAGCTGCAATGGACATTCTTTTTTCAGAAATGAATATACTTCCTATGGCCATATCGACTTCCTCTCGTTGTACCATTCCCATCAATCCTGACCAGTTGCCATTTGCACCTGGCACTCCCCATATTGCATCTTTTGGAACTTGAAGTACATACGGGGCTTTCAATCCCGTTGTCACCAAATCAAGAAAATTGGCTTCAGCACCACCTATGACTTCTACGATGCCGTTGGAGGTGAGATTCACTTCGAAGGGCCCATTTTGAAGAATGGCGATTCTCACCGATGGATGAACCATCACTGAAACCTGAAATCATGCAAAGTACGAATATGACACAATAGTCATCCGTCTTATAGATAAAGCTACTCATCAATCATGAATTTAATAAATATATGAAACTCCCAATAAAAATATATGAACGTAATTTTTTTCTATTTTCTCGTATATAAAGTATAGTATATTTATTTTTGATTTTCAACAGCAATCAGAATGCCGTATAATACAAAAATACATCTTTAATTGTTACAGCTAAAAAGATAATCAAGTATGCGCTAAAATGAAACACAAAAATACAAATTACTAAGGGACATAGAAGAAAAAGCATTTATTTTGACACTTTCTCGAAAATAAAGTATGTCAATTGCAAAAAAAAATTCAAACTTGGAATTTTGACGAATCTCCAATTTCTAAACCGCATTGAGTTCCAAAAACTCATTTTTTGGAAAATGTCTGCCTGCCTATCCATCTTCGACAAAAATAACTCAGAAATGTTTTGAGCTAGATAGAAGAAATTTGGTATACTGTCTTTACATCAAATTTATAGATTTTTATAAAATTTTTAGAAAAATCCATTCAGAAGAAGCCTACCTGTCCGATTGTTCGAATGTAAATTATCATGATAACAACAATATAATTGCTCATTCTCGATTTAATGTAAAATTATATTGCATTACTAAATCTATATTAAATCCTTTATTCTTAAAATAACTCTAATACTATCTGTTTATCCTAAAAAATCTTTAAATGGTTATTTATAACATTGGTATTTTAGGAAAGGGTTTAAAATTATATAAAAAAAAACCAATACCCAAATTTTGTTTCTGCTCTAAATATGCTATAAAATAAATATATATTGCAGCATAAAACAAATACAGAATCATACCTTTATTTCTATTCTAAATAAGGTGAAGACTCCATTTGAGCAATGGTTGTGAATGTAGTAAGGCCTGTGGGAGTATGCAAAAGAAACTAATCTCGTGTGCGATTCCTTGGTAAATAACTGTATTGCTTTCTTCCTAACAAATGCCATTGTTGGCTTTCAGTTTAGGAAATAATCATGCGTGGGTGATTGAGATAATCTCTGAATAATTAAACAAATGTGACAAATGAAAAGAGCGGGAATATGCATTTTCCCAGCGTTCTTTTATCACATTGGGGAGTGGGGAAAAAAATCTCCTTTAGGCTTTACTACTTCGCGTGAGCTTGCAAATGCAAAAAGAGCGGAAAGGAAAGGGACAGGGTACTGGAATTCCGTTTGCTTTTAACACGAACATCCGAGAGAAAAAAATCGCTAACAGGAAAATAATATTTGGATGGATGAGCTCGAAATTAAAAGAATTCTCGACTATAAAAATTACTAAAATTTCAATTGTAAATAAAAAGTTTTTTTTTTTCATACTCAATCTAATATTTGATGGAAAATTTAGGAGCATATAGAACGAATGAAATATATTTGTTTCTTAAAGAGTTTGTTTTTAATGGCAAATCGAATATGTGTTGTGATGGAATAGCTTTTAAGTCAGTAACCATAAATCGGTACTCACAGAAAAAATAATTATGAGTAAAATTCTAAATATGAATAAATATCTGAAAGACCAAATTTTGATTGCCATTTTTTTGGTAAAATTGTGTTTTTAAAGAGAAAATATTTTAATAGGAATCACATACTGACTACATACGAATATTTTTTAAAATCTTACTTATGTATCAAGTTTTCATTAACAAAAACATGAATATATTTCATTTAAGATGTTAAACTAAGTTATGTTATGTTATTACAGTTTATCTATCAATACTTATGTTTTTAAATTTGCGCTCAGTTTAATACATGATATTGTCAGCATGAGATTATATAGAAAAAGTTTGTAATAGTTAACTATTAAAAAAATGCCTTTTTGTGTAAAATCATGTTTTTATCGTAAAGACAATATAAAGGGATCGACTTAAAAAGCAAAAATAATGAATATAAATACATAAATAAAGAAAATAAAAAATGCAACTTGAACTAATGGCCGCAATACACGAGTCTCTCTTGTTCTTAAACTTATTGTACAACAAACACTATCCACACTTCGAAGTGGAAGTTGAACATACTTATTCTAGCAGTAATTATAAATTTTTTTTGGATGTAAGATCAAGTTTTTCCAGGAAAGACACTTTGTCGAAATTTTTTTTAAAAAAAATCTTATCTAAATATAAAATTTGATTCCAATCGTTTGCGAGATTTTCGAAATAAACAAATTTATACACATACAAGAATTTCTCGTTTAAAACTATAAAATGTATATTATTCACATGTATAATTTTGCTCATATATCTGAACATAATATATAAGCTTAATACATGATTTCATAATTATAGTGAATTTATCTTCACTTAATTATGCTGATAACAAAAATTTCGAAAAAATAATGAATGCCGTGCATTTTGAAAACTAAATACATATGCAAAATATTTTCCATGATAAATAATGCCTGAAGGTTAATATTATATTACTGCGCAGAAAAAATGAAAATATGTTCAAGAGATGCATAACGCTTGAAAACATTGTTACATAATATGATTATTATGTATATAATGCGTTCTACGCGTTCTACGTTCAAAATATAAAAAAAAACTTGTTTTGAGAATTAAAAAAAAATCCTAACTTTCTATCATAGGAATTCTTGTTAGAGATGAAAACTGCTATGTAGTCTTTATATAAAAATTGTAAATATCCATAAATTATACGCAGAAAATTATTTGTCTTTGCAAAGTATACAAAATTTGTCCATTTGCAAAGTATACAAATTAACTGTAAAAAACGCAACAAGTACATAGATAAAATTTGGAATCTGAGTTTATTATTAGAACTGTTAATATTTATTAAATTTTGATCTAAATCTGATTGACTGCATATTTGAATGTTTGTTTGTCTGTGTGTATATGTGAGTGTAATCATTCAAAAACGCAGCAAGTTGAAAGAATTTTAACACGAAATCATTGTGTCGAAATCATTTGCCCCATGATCAAATTTGGAAGACAAAAGACATATGGTTACTAAAAGAGAAACTGATAAAAAATACATTCGATAATCTTCACTTATGAGGAAGATAAATTCAAAACGCGCCATATTTTGAAATTTTCAAACGCACCGTTTTTTTCTGTGTGTATTTGAATTTTAGGGAAGAAAACTTTTGCCATATTTACAAACGACTAATAGGAGACTCGTATGTATGAATCGACTGTATATTTTGTTTACAGTAAATGTTTTTTTTAAAAAAAAGCAAGCGAGTAAAAAAAAAAGGAAATAACTTGTAAAAGTTTCTATTAGAAGATTTTTTTTCATGATTTTAAGAAACGTCTCACTCAACATTAATGCATAGAATTGTCTCGCAGAATTTCGTCGTGGTCATGCGTCCGTCAATGATGAATATCGTGATGGACGACCAAAATCAGTAGTGATTCCAAAGAACATCGATACTGTGAGCAAGATGCTTGAAGAAGATTGGTATGCCACGCATTGTGAGATAGAAGCACTCCTTGGAAGTATCAGAAGAAGCATCCTTTGGGACAAAATATTAGACAGCACGCGAAAAGCTTGGGGTCAACTACTACCACTGATTGAGCAACTGAAGATCGATTTCTATGGAACAGAATTTTATTGCATGGGAATTATAAACCAAAAACTAATTTCTTCCCATGTTGGGAACTCGTATATCTGCCACTGAGCTCTTTTTTTGATAACTAGGTAGAGTTCATTTCTTTCTCTGTTCTGATTTAACCCTTGACATGGAAAGGATATCATTATTGTAAATTGGATAAAGGATTTAATCTTTTGTTTCTAAGTTAAGTTAAAGAAATTTTTTTCAGAGAAAAGACAAATAAAAAGTCAATTTAAATAAATAAATTCTTAATAATTATATTTTATATGTAAATGTTGATGTGTAGTTTGCTGATGTATTGTTTGAATTCGTCTTTACAATCTCTGAACAGTATAATATTTAGAGAAAAAAAGTATCATAGCAAATATAATTATTCGATAAATAAATGTTTTGAATTTGAAAGAATTGGAAAAATTCCATATTTTGTTTCTAAACACTATGTAAAATCTTATTCTAAAGTTTTAAGTCATGCATTAAAAATAATTAGCTTGCTGAAATTGAATGAAATCATGACTAATGGGATTCAATCAATTTCTATTTGCAACAATTAAAGCGAACAATCTTGTTTTTATATTCTCTCCACTAATGTTTAGTACAAAAATTCTGCTTTTATCTGCCGTGCGTGTGACCAGCTATCTTCATTCTTAAAACTTTCAGCAAGCGTAAACAAGCCATTGATTCTTTCACTCACAAGTATTCTTCGAACCTTTTTATTGCTGGTATCTATAGCAACCGATCAACGATATTTTGTCACTTGTGGAATGTAATAATAAAAGGTTTCGTAGATATGAGATGCCAGTTTAGAGAACTGCTAATTGCCTTTTTTGATTGATTATTTATTCAGGCTTAAATTAGTGGTTTTTTCAATATTTCTAGTATTTAAAATCTGACTCTCCGTTATCATCTTTCCATCAAATTTAATAAGTAAAAGTTTAAGATAAATAATTATTAGTAAAAAGCATATTATTAGTATCTAAAATATTTTTTACTCTCATATACATACATTCACATCCGCCAGCTCACACATACACACACGGATGTATATTTTAATCCATGCATTTACTTTATCACAAGTATGTTATTGATCTGATTTTATGAAATTAGTTAGCTTCAAGTTACTGAAAATTATATTGAAAAAGAACATTGACAAGTACATATAATTTTAAAGATAATTATAAAGGATTAATAACATATTTATACATGCACAATATTGATCAGTAGGTAATTTAATGAATTTAATACTTTTATCTTTCTAAGGAATTTAATATTTAAGTATCAAAATAATTTATACATTCATTCTTATCTTAAAGATCCCTTTATATTTTGTGATCGAGTTTCCTACCATATCCATGCCACGCAGGTTGAGAACTCTGAACCCTGAATGAAATTGTAATAGTTTCATTTAAAGTGTAAAAATAATTTTGTAGATATATTTGTTTAAATGTCCATGCCACTTTTTCGTTATAATTGAGAATCTATTGAGAAGTTCCCAATTAAACCTCTTTGGGAGTAATTTTTCAAATTGGGGGCTTTCTGGCACAGAGGTAGCGCGTTTTCCTCGGGTTCTGGGAGTCCCGGTTCGGGCATGGTCGTTCTTCTGTGTGCTATCTGTGAGATGTGCGACTGTACCCTCCCGTATAAAGGGGCTGTGCAAGTAAATGCGGTGAGTGTGTAGCTAAGTCGTTCTCATGGTCCTAGTTGGCGCTACTTCAAAAATAAGAGACGCTACTTTCGGCTTAAATCTGTTGCTGCATCAGCGATGGACTTGTCCATGACAAGTGTCCTAAGTAACAACAACAAAATTGTTCAAATTAGTTTTAAATGTCAAAAAATATTTGCAGTATCTTTAAAATAGTTTTGAAATTAAATATAAGTTACAAAGGGATATTTCAAGAAATTTTTGTATTGTAATATTTTAAGTAACATTTTATAACCATATTTACATCTCTGTTCTATGTGATCATCAGTAGGTAATATCTGATGTGCATGCTCATTTATCAAATGTTCATTTTATCATATTAATTAAATTATTCCCTTTCCCAAAATCTAAAATTAGTTGAAGTTTTTATATTATGGCTCTATTTTTTGCACGATGACTACAAGCTAACCTTTTTTTTTTTAAAAAAAAAAAGAATAAATTTAAGTATTTAACTGTTTTTTTCTGGATAGGGGCATTTTATTTTTAGAAATAGTTGTTTACATTTTCAAGTATGTCATGCAATATCTATTTTATAATACAATTTATTTATTTTTCGTAGTGAGATTTCTATGATAATTTTTATAATTTACGGCTAGCATGCTATGTACTTATGTCTTGTTATGTTAATAAAAAGAAAATATTTAGCATTCAAATATTATTTTGCTTTTCAAATTTATTATTATTATTATTAATCAAAACTCCTTTACCCTACATCTTATAGAACCCAATTTTTCTTTGATCTTCTATTAAGAATAAAAACCTTCATGAATCATCTTTTAAAGTCTCTCTGATCGTATTTGATAAGTCAAATAAATGCATTGGTATTTTATATTAGAAAGAAGTTGGGATAGCATTTGAGTCGTGCATATACTACATTATTTCCTTCTTTCATTAAAGGTCAGTTCTGCCTGCAAAAATAGATTTTCTAGAAAAACTGCCCCTAATCAGACGTGGTGCCACTTCTAAAGAAACGAGAAGACGCGTCTGAGTAAAATCAAATGCAAAAATCATTAGTTCTATAGACATTCTTTCGTCCTTGACAAACGACTCACCCACCAATTTAAACCCATCTCTTCCTTCCGTCTAAATCACACGCGAGTTCGCTCACTGAACCCGAAACAAAAGCGATAAAGCTCGGGGAAAAACAACATAATGCTGAGATTTTCCTCGAAATTATTTACCGGATAAAAGCAATATGCTTTCCCCTTTTTCTTCTCTTTGTTTTGGTTGATAGACTTCGGTCGATAACAGAAAAAAACGCCGCTTTTCTGTTGATTCGAATTTAGAAATAGCCATGTCTCTGATGGATAGTCTGAAGCATTTGTGGGAGTTTTTTCTGGAGACCTTGCTGTTTGTGTCCAAAGTGGTTTATATAGTGGTCAGAGAAACAGCTCTTAATATACTCCCAAAGAAAAAGAAGGATCTTTCAGGGGAGGTGGTTTTGATTACGGGGAGTGCCCAAGGCATAGGCAGACAGTTGGCAATCGAGATAGCCCGTTTAGGAGCGAAAGTGGTTTTGTGGGACGTTAATGAGGTAAGTGCCTTGAAATGTAATGCAGTTATTCGAAATATGTGAATTATAAATGGATAGTCCACTGGTTAATGAATATACAAAGACTGTTTATAGCATTAAAATGCTCCCTGGGAACCAGTGTTCATCTTAGCCTAATTGGGGTCCGAGGCAAAAATTTCTGTGGGGACCCCTCTCTGTCTTTGAAAATCAATGTTAAAAAAGTTAATTAAAGAAGGAAGCATAAAATAAGCTTTGTATTCGAATTTGTGAGACCCATCTCTGATCCGGGGGTATGGAGAAACTGCTCCGTATGCCCCATGCCTTAGCCATGATCTGCTGACAATACATACAATTTAATGTGTAATACATGGGGGGTTGTCTTCATGTGCAACTACACATTTTGAATCCCCATTGTATTTTTTATTTTTTGAATCCTCAAACATATTTTTTACATTTTAATTAGTGATAACTCGGGTTGAGTGTAATGATACGAAGAAAATTCTAAGACAACAAGAGAAATTGCCATGTTTCGGTCCCTGTATATTTAAAAAAACTTCGGGATTTTTTTGTTTTAAACAGACTAATTTATATTCTTATTAATGATGTTTCGCACTAAAAATGAAAGATATTTTATTAATTAATTTTGTTACTGTTCTAAGCCACAAAGAAACCTATTCTTCATCATTCATGATACTGCAGTCAAGTTTAATTGATTTGATTTGAATGGATTGAATAGCTAGTACAAAATCCAGTTTTTACTATGCTAAACCAAATATACAGCGCAGAGGTTAAAATCTTTTATTAAAATTTCTGTTCAGATATCAATCATGTGACCATGGCTTGACAAATAGTATATATTGTAAAAAACTCTCTCCTCAAATGCATGTATAGTATTGTATCAATACCTATTATAAAATAAAGTTTCCTGAAAGCGTCTGTATGTTAAAACCACAACAATTCGAGAAATAGGTTATTGGATATTCGCTTAACGAATATCAGAGAAATATTGCTCACACTTAGGGAAGGAGAGTCTTTTGATGAGAGAAAAACCGTCTTTCTTTCAATCTCACTGCAACTGAATTGCGGAGACAGAATGAATCTACTGAGCAGCGAAATAATCATCTGTGTTTTGTCTACGGACACATCATATTTTTGTCTTCATAACAGTCTAAATATTTATGAATGTTTGTTATAATTTTTATTTTATTTTATGAGAACACGATGTTGTTTTGGTTTGGATATTTTGATCTTTCCGAAATTTACGGGTAAATTTTTTTACCTGCTTTTATCAGTATTGCATTTTTTGTACTACTTTTAAACATACTTAAACATATTTTTATGTTTGATGTTGCGTGAAATGCCCATGTCATATCGGGTGGTGGCTAGACTTAAGTTTAAAGCTGATTTTCCTTGAAAATGCTATGCCGCGGGCTACCCCTTGTGGGTACTGTTAGTATTGTATGTATTGTTAGTATTGTATGTACTGTTAGTATTGTTGTTTTCTGAAATAAAAAAAATGGACTTTAAAACGTGTTTGAAAATTCAGATCTAATATTATTAACAGAGCCTGACTAAGGCAGGGGCAAAAGGGACAGTTGCCCCTGGCGCCCACATAATTGGAGGCCCTCAAATCGAATATAAATATTATTTTACATTTTTTAATGAATCTTCTTCATTACTAAAATAATAAAGCAGAGGGGGGCCCAAACAAGTGTTTGCCCCGGGCCCCAACTAGGCTAAGTCGGGCCCTGATATTAACGATCAATTTTAAGAAAGTGAAAAGGTTAGATATGGAACTTTATTTGAAAAGATATGCAAAAATTTTGAAGTAAGATTGTAAGCAGAGAAAGCGAAAAAAAGATTGAAATATGCACATTCTATTAGAATGTATATTAGTCAGCATTCACAGACTCTACATGGAGTGGTGGGTGTCTCCAACAACAGATATTTATGGCCGAGTATAACGTAGCTGATTCTTAATCGGATATGAGCCGTAAAAAAATTTCTTTTGTTTAATCATGTGTAGCTTTCTGTGGTTAGTTGATATTGGTTACAGATAATAGTGCAGTAGCAATTTAAACCGTGCTCGAAAGCTTTACCTAATTACCTAATTAATTTACCTAATAAGACCTAATTAGTATTTTGGAGGGAAGAGACAAAAACAAAATAAAGCATATTCACTTCACAACAAAGTATATTTTAATATTTAAAATACATCTTTCTATTGAAATATTGAAATCAAGAATAACAAAATGTTAGCGCTAAAACGACGGATATTATGAATACGTTATTTTTTTTTAACAATTTACATTCCTAAGTTAATATAACTAAGTTCAAAACATAAATAATTGAAACAGTTAAAGCATATTAATGCAAAATTCACGCTAATTTTACTTTATACTAAAACTGTATAATTTAATTCAGAATTACTATCTAAGTGGAATGAATAAGAAGAATTGTCAATCGATTTTCTAGCTTAGATATCGCTGTTGAAAGAAGAAAAAGGTGAAGGGAAAAAAAGTATAACAGAAGTGACTGAATTGTAATAAATACGATTATGCTACTATGTTCACGTTTTCTCTTCATACTTCTCTAAAGAGAAATTTGGTCTAATTTGAAATCATTAAACAACAAAACCTAATCATATATGCTAAATTTTGATTCACACTCGTCTTATCAAAAATAAATTCCTTTGCTTTATGCAATTCTTATCCGACAGCATTAATCTATACAATTATTATTTCTGAAAACCAGGTATGAACGGCAAAGAATTTTGTTCAATACAATAATTAGAGAGCTAATATAGCTAATACAATTTAACATTTTTCTTCGGAAAATATTTAAGCCTATACTTTTTCCCAATCAAAACCTCATTTATATTGTAAATGAAATTCCATAATTCCTTTACCTGCTATGCGTTTTCTATGTTTCGTGAGCAGCGTTTTAGCATTCTGGATAAAAGATGTTATCTCTGAAGATCAAATCAGATAAAAAAAATTCGCTATTTACTAATTTTTATCGATTAAGGCTGAATCTGATGATATCAAATTCTTCCTTCACATCTCGATGAAGTGAGCTTTGATTGATAGAT
>JAOUZG010016999.1:4752766-4766394 GCA_026289955.1 Argiope argentata | reverse complement strand
TATATATATATATATATAAAAGATCGTAAAGAGTGCGTTTTGCAATGTCTTAGAAATGAAATTTATGTAAAAACATATTGCACTGGTCTCAGACAAAAAGGAATTTAAAAACTGATGTCATTTATGAAGTTCATTGTTTTCAAAATATTTAAACTCTCAAAGAGAAATTTCAATTTTCGCCTAGGAGTTGAAAATTCCAGTTTGAGAGAAGTTCATCATTCCCTTAATTTAATTTTTGATCACGCGTAATGTAAGGAATGTAAATTATTTAAAATTTATTTCAAAATCATATTTTTACATAAAACAGGCATATATTAAAGAAGTGATCAAATTTCATTTCAAGTGTTTACAAAAAACGTATGTTTAAGAAAAATTTTTTTTCTGATTTTTGCAAGCTAATTTTTGAATTAAAAAAAAATGTTTAACAATGATAGATTCACAGTATAGTACTATTTTCGATATTTTTGCTTGTTATAATCCATCTGAATGTGATGGATAATATCGACATGGCAACGTGAAAATATTTATTAATGTTTCAGACATATATAATTCTGATGATTAAATATACTCTAAAACAGCCGTTTTTAAGAGAAGAAACTATTCCTTATGAAGAATCAGTTGCACACTTAAAAACTTGTTCTTCATAAGGTACAGTTTTCATAAGAAACAACTTCAAACTTTCTTATTGAAACTTGAAGAACAGTTCTATAAAAAAACTATTCCATATGAAGAATATCTTAAAGAAAGCCTTTAAATCTTTTTTCAGACAATACGAGCTTTTCTTCCCAGCATGGAGAAGAATAATCACGGCCATATTGTAGGCATCTCTTCATGCGCTGGATTAGTTGGACATGTTAACCAAATCGATTATTCGTAAGTTTTTCTCCTCATAGATTTTTAGACAAAAGCTTTCTATTCGCAAATTTGAATAGAATAAAACTCATGTTTTAATTTCAAAATATCAGAGATAATGCTTACTTATTATTATAAGAACACTGCATCAGAAGCCTTTCCCTTTTCCACTTTAATTTTAAAATAGAATGAAACGTTTCGTTATAAAATTCCATTTACTATAACTCTAAATGTTGATTATCTTCTTATTTTTATTTAGAAATTTATACTGAGACACATTTTTCAATTATAAGCAACTGGCTGATGTATATGGCGTCTGTGCTTTCATCAAATAAATCTAAATGCAAACGCCCCATTCTTAATTCTATTATGTGTTTTTAATTATCTAGGAACTAAAATGTAGAATCTATTTCTAGCTCTCAAGAATCAGATTCTGTAAAACTCAGAAAACATTTATTGACGAACACGAATGATCTACACCAACGCCTAGAAACATCATTATACGTTACATCTCTAAGTAGGAAAATCATAAAATATAAGTGGCTAAGTATATATAAAAATAGAAGCACATCAAAGTTCCAGAGAAGCTGCGCGTGCGCCGGTAACTACAGTTGGAAAGGGAAAAAGGGTCTCTCTAAGACTGAACAGCAACTTATCTTTATCCGTAATCGATACAATAAGATATAAATCTTAGATGGTGGAATTAGAAATTCATCTCAATAATTAGAAAATGTGTTCCTCTACAGAAATCTTTTTGAATTAATTATAGATAATTTCGATAAAGTATTGAAAAGTTGCAAAGTATTGAAACATGCACAGTTAGTAACAAAAGACTGTTATCAGAAATACTGTAACTTACACTAACCAGTGCTAATTAATAACAAAAATGGATTTATGAGAGTTACGAACTTGCAGAAATAGATGCACAATAGGATTCAAACCGTCGTGAATTTTTGTATGCATAATGCAGCTGTATTAACAAAGAATTTTCTGTCATTTTATTCTAAGCATCATGTTAAAGCTTCTGCTTATAAGATAACTTCCACCCTGCCTAGACAAGTGGGTTGTAGAGGATAAAATTTCCCTAATAATATCATGGGTATTATCAGGGCCCGACTTAGTCAAGTTGGGGCCCGGGGTAAAAACTTCTGTGGGGCCCCCTCTGCTTTACTAATTTAGTAATGAAGAACATTCATTGAAGAAGGAAACATAAAATAAAATTTCTATTCGATTTGGGGCCTCGACTTATGTGGGGGCCCGGGGTGACTGCCTTGTATGCCCCTGCCTTAGTCAGGCTCTGGGTATTATGATTAGTTACTAAATGCCCTACGCGGACCATTTATTAACATCATGTTAGAGGTTTGTTCTAGCATTAGACGTTGTATCATTATCAACTATACACTTTTTCAATAACTATAGACTATTTATAAACGGAAAAGATGGACACATGATAAAAGATGGACGCAACGGAAAAGAGGGCCATTGTTTCGTCATTCCAATAATATCTTGAATCACTGCCTGATGAATATTATTCACATAAGCAATTTATCCATTGAATGTTTGATAATTGAAAAATATGTTAAAAACCTTTTTAAGGAATGCTTGGAAAATTAAATATGTATGAGTATTTTTTATTCTGTATATTGTGATGATTTATCTAATTAGAACCAACAAAAATACGAATGATAATGCGTTTTGTTTTAGACTTTGTATTCCTAAAAAAATAAAGTATTTTTAAAGCATTTGGAATGTTTCGATTATTTGGATGTAGTGATCGCTTTAATTGGACCCAAAGTGATCACTACAAATAGCGTTTACACTAGCGATCACTAGCAATAGAATTTTGTAAACAATAGAGTACGCAGAAAGGAAGTTAAGAAAAGCTAAGATATGCTGCTCTGAAATTTAGATTTTATACTTTAAAATTAAAGAATTTTTATTCCTATGTGTTTCCTACCATTGAAAAGAAAAACCATTTTATTCTTTATATAGGATCTTATTTTAGATTCAATAAAATATTATAATTTAGCATTGGTAATAATGCAATCATCGTACATTTTTAAACACTTTCATTTAATTTTGAATTGTTTTGTGCATGTAAAAATGAAACTTTCGCCATTGGAAAATTTGTATGCTTGCATTTGCTGTATAACTATACACTACTTTGCTATATTTCAGAATTTAATTATTATCTAATGAGTTAATTTAATCAATTTTTGATTCTATATAAAGAGTATCATTTGTGCAAATATGAGAAAAATTCATTTCAGGATTCCAAAAATATTTATAATTATGAATCATAAGTTGAAGACTTAACACATTCGCTGCCACCAAAATTTATATATCCATCCTCAGAAGCCGAATTAAAAAAAAGTGTTTTAATGATTAAAAACGTTCCTAATATTTTAATAGTAAAGCCAGAAAAAAAGAAAAACCTTTTATTTTCGTGTTTAGTAAAAATAATGCTTCACTAACGTGCCACAAAAACCTCATCGTTCAACCTCCAAATCCGAACTAAAACTAAAGCAGTTTTCTTATCATACTCGATTGTCGCCCCAGAGTGTCACCGGCATGGGAGCTAGAGCCATGCTGACGCGCCAGCGCGTCAGTGGCAGCGAATGTGTTAAAAGTAAATAAATAAATAATAATATATGCATTCACCTTTTTAGATGTATTATTAATAATGTACTTATAACAATAATTTATTAGTATTTATTGTTTTATTTTGGCTTCTTAGAGCCTCAAAGCACGGGGTTGTTGGCCTTATGGAAGCACTCTCAGAAGAACTAAGGCTGAAGGAGAGCAACATTAAAACCACCACTATCTGTCCTTTAACCGTCAACACAGGGATGAACCAAAACCCAATCACCAAGTAATTTCTTTTTATTATGTAGTTTTTAAGTTTTAAAAAAAGATTTATAATTCCAAAACTTTGTCTTAATTTTATTGTTTTCATTATTATCTAAACAGACACTCTTAATAAAGATTTATAATTTCAAAGTTTGATTTCTGACAACTTTGAAAATGATATCATTCCAATTCCTCTTCGGTTTTTATGATGAATAATGATATTTTTTGAACTAAAATAGGGGAAAATAGATGTATTTCTCTCACCTTTTTAAATGAAAGATAAAGATAGACATGGTGAAAAAAATTCTAGTATAATTTTTCTGAAAAGCAATGAAGCAAAAATATTCTTTTTAGAAAGAATTTCTTAGTTTTAGCTTAGTTATATTAATGTACTGTTGTAAAGCAACACTAGGGCTATTTTGGAACGGACCTCGTAATTTTGAACCGCGGTCAGATGTCCAGAGCAACACTTGAGCTGGCATTCCCTCCCTCTCCACACCACACCATGCCAGATAAACCCATGTGCTAACTAAAGTCAAAGATAATATTCACTAATCTCAACTCTAGACTTTATTCAAAGAACTAAATCTGGCATCTGTCTTTATCCACAAGACGAAATGACTCGAATCTTTTAGATTTAGAAAGGCACAAAAATTATAAGACCATTTTAAAATAAACAATAAATAACAGAAATTAAATTAAGAGCAAAATAAATTTTTAGGCAACTTGCCTGCTGCCAGATGCGAAATTGCTTTCAGTTCTTAGCATTCTACCTCTGACACACACACACACACACACACACACACACACACACACACACACACACACACACACACACACACACACACACACACACACACACACACACACACACACACACACACACACACCCACACACACACACACACACACACACACACACACACACACACACACACACACACACACACACACACACACACACACACACACACTCACACACACACACACACACACACACACACACACACACACACACACACACACACACACACACACACACACACACACACACACACACCACTTAACCGTTTAGAAACTGACATAATTTATGAACATTTTCTAAACCGGTATCATTATTATCATTAAAATGGTATCATTTTAAACTTAATTTTAATCTCTTAATTATAATGGAGAAAAGAATATCTAACTAGATAATAGATGGGAATCATAGACGATTCAGGAACAACGGGATAAAATGAAGAGTTATAAATTAAATATAGGCGTATTCCACTTCCACCAAATTTTATACTTAAGCTGTCACCCAAATATCGATGATACGGTGCTCAACGTATTAAATATATTCTTCAGTAAGGGCACAATGAGTTTCTACATTCTGCGGGGAGGAGGTTTTAAGGCAAATTTTTTCCTTCCACAGGTGTTCCTGGATGATGCCAATCGTCAGCGTGGATGATGCAGCCAGGCAGATTGTCACTGCCATAAGGAGGGAAGATTTCCTCGTGACTCTACCCAGGCGAATAAGGTTCAACTTATGCTTTGCCAGGTAGGTATAATTTTGACACATTACATTACATTTTTCCAAATTGACACAAAAACAGCATTATGCAATCAATATATCCGTTGTTCATGTATTCTATAAGAGGCATGAAATGAGACTATTTGTGCACATATCCGTACTAAAAAAAGTATTTTATTCATTTGCTAAATAGATATTAGTGAATATATTTTTATCGTTGGTGATAAATTAGGTTACTTAATTTTAAATAATTCTAAAAAACTGAAATTAAAGGGAAAGAATAAAAATAAAAGATTAAAATGAAATCTGCTATGTATATTTCAATGTATCATGTCAGAACATCATTTCTTGAACGGCCAAGCACCCGTGCTCGTGCGAGTCAAATTATATTTTTATTCATTTTAATTGTTTCATTGAATGAGTCACTTTAGAATTGAAAACGATCATAAGAAAAACTTTGTCCCGCATCTATTGTTTAAAAAATATCCAATTTTCCATTTATTTCCAGAGCTTTTGTAAATGTAATGGCAACGCGTTATTAAAAGCTGATTTTTTTGAGAAGCTCTAGCAGATAAAAAATTTTCATTTTTCGCCTACGGATTTTTGTTGACGCTCCAAAACTCGTTTCCAAAACAACGTCATGTTCTGACATGATAATAACAACAAATGAGAAGTATGCGAACAAGTGATAACATAACTAATAAAAAAATAAAATAATTAATAAAGATCAGATTCATAAGTTGTAAATACTGACAAAATATTTTAAAGTTAAATAGAAAGAGGAGCCAAATTGTTTGTATTTATTACTGTATTAATACTATATTCAGTAATAAAATGATTAAAATGATCGATATATTTAATAGGGATTTATCTTTTATTTTGTTAATTTTAAAATTGTATATTCTGGTAAGATGAATCGACATAAATAAATAATAATACCCCCCCCCCAAAAAAAAAAGTAACAACAGTATTTTTATAGATCTTTAAATTGAAAACTAAGACTTTTAACAATACTGATTTAATTTCGGTACAATATCTTCTCCATTTGTATCAACTAGATTTTACAACAATAGCATTCATTGTATTAGTTTCTACATTCACACCCATTACATTATTCGATAATATTAAATTATTTTTTGTGTGCATTTTATCATTGCTACACAATTGCAAAATGTTATTTTTTTAAAAAAATTGTGAATAAGCTATTGAAGCTTTGAAATGCTATCCTGATTCACACTAAGGAAATGAATCTTAAAAAAAAATTATTTCATGAATTTTCGTTGTTGTTTATAATAATTTATTAGATTTTTCAAATGCAGTTTCAAGTATTGGGTACTCCAGCCGAAATACCCAATCCTTAACGTATATATGGTTTAAATGAGCCGATTAAGTTTCCTACTATTAAAAATGTCTTATTTTAAAATTTATTCAGTATAACTACAATCATAAATTATTAATAAATGGACAAACTCCCCCTCTTCGAGCACCGTCTATTATTTAAAAGGATGCTACACGTAACTATTGAAATTTGCGTTACACGAAAAGAACAATAGATATTTCATACATCAAAACAAACTGAAAATAACCATGTTGTCAAAAGAAAATAATCAATTTTACGCAAACGATCTGAAGGATAATTACCACGTTTCTGAAACGATGCAATTGATGAGGAAGTTGTCCTCTGAAAAAAAAAAGGAATAGGGAAAACTGGGTTTTAGTTTCCTTAACTGGAATGGGTTTGGGGATTCAAACTAAAAATTAAGAGTTCTTGCAATGGAAATACCTTCTAGTGAAACGATTACTTTCAAAATCATGATAAACGACTTTGAAACAAATTTTTAAAATAATTCTTTTGTTGTCCATTTTTTAAATGGTGCAATTTTTCAAAATAATGCATTCTTTTGAAATATAATTTAGCTTTAAACAACAATGATTTTTTAAAAAGTAAGGAAAACAAAGCTATAACTTTAACTGGAATTCAGATAATATAAATATTAATGATAAGAATGTTTCCTTGTATTTAAAAATTTCTTGTGCTTTCTAACTTTTCAACGCAAGAGTTGCTGTGAGTTATTTCCATTATGAATGGAATTACTTTGAAGTAAATTAAAAAAAAGTTTTAACTAAGTTTTATAACGAATTAAAATGAAGGCGCAATTTGTCACTTATACGACATCTTTGGGTATCTGAGATCGAAAGATTATTTACATAAATTTCATTATTTAACGGGGTTTATTTCTATTTTAGCTATTTACAATGCTTAATCTGAGATCGAATAATTATTTACATAAATTTCATTATTTAACGGGGGTTATTTCTATTTTAGCTATTTACAATGCATAATCTGAGATCGAATAATTATTTACATAAATTTCATTATTTAACGGGGGTTATTTCTATTTTAGCTATTTACAATGCTTAAATCAAACATTTCATATTTAAATACTCCAAATTTTTCATTTCATTTTGGCAACAAAAATCTCTCACTAAGTAATTTAAAATAGTAAAACCTAATCTGCATACATTAGGCAGTAATGTAAAAAATTAGTCTTACCTTTTTTCATCTTATTTTTTTTATTTATGTATTATTATTTTATGTATTTATTCTATTATTATTATTTTATTCATCGTATTTAGTTTGATTATTAAATGACAACGAACCCAATACTAAAACTTTTATGTGTTTGAACAAAACATGTCCAAATTTATTTAAAGAATAAATATCCAAGAAAAATGTTAATTTTTTTTTGGGAAATGTTTATGAATGTTGAAATATAGTGCTGTAAATTTTTATCATGTCAGAACATAATGTTGTTTTTGTGATGAGATTTTTGACGTCAACAAAAATCCGTAGGGGAAAAAATAAAAATTTTATTATCTGCATGAGCATCTCAAAAAAATTAGCTTTTAATAACGTGTCGCCATCATAGAGGGTCACCATTGTCACGAAAGCTCTGATTTTTTAAAAAAGTTAATGACTACTGCAAATAAAACCTAGAAAAATGTCATTTTAATCACGTGATTATATGAAATGAAATAAATAGGAAATGTGATATTTTTTAAAGCAATCAATGCGAAACAAATTTATTTGGATAATTTGCAATACTAAAGTGACTCATTCAATGAAATAATTAAAATGAATAAAAATATTATTGAACTTGCACTTGTACGTGGTATTTGGCCGTTTTAAAAATTATGTTCTAAAATGATACATTGGAATATGTATAGCAGATCTTTTTTTGGTAATAAATTGAGTCTTTTGTGTCTGGTTGTTTTTTTAGGGTAGTGATGTTATGTGATACGTATGAGAAAAATAAGAAGTTAAATAATTTGGTATCACATCGACCCTGAACATAACACAACAAGCTTATTAATAGAAAAAGAAAGCATATTTAAAAACAAAAACAAATTTCCGATTGTCCATTCATAAAAAGATATATGTGTAAAGATATTTAAATACATCACATGAAATCGTACGGGAATACAGGATTAATTAGTCTTGATTTTGATCTGTTCTGCTAGCACGTGGTGAAAAATTATATATTAATCACTGTTAGCTGTCAGAATTGTGTCACCATAACACGGTCACATGTCACTGACTAGTGTTCGTTTAGATAATAGGAATAAGATTTCTTTAAAATGTTTTAGAGATAATAAAGATGAGTATTAAAATCAAAATAATTATATTAATATTTTTATGGATTAGAAGATATTTCATTATTTCTGTGAGTATATCCTAGTTATGAACCCAGATATTGCCGCATCTTATTGATAATTTCATAATTTCTTGCATCAAGCATTCAATTCATTCATCAACACAAAGTTGCTTCAAAATTTCAAATTTATGATGGTTATGAATGGAATGATGTCAGTATTTATATTGTTCATTTCTCGTTGAACTTTCATTAGGGTGCGAATCGACAGACTTCAGTATCCATAACACGTTCAAGAATTGAGTAATTAAAGTTACATTTTGAATCACCATTTCATATTAATAACTAATCTCTTTGAATAAATATCCACGAAATGATTAATCAACTTAAGTAACTGACTAATGCCTTAATGTTTCTAACTAATTTTTGTATTTTATAATACACGAATGTGCATTTCACTGAATATGAGAAGTTCAAAAATAAATTAATTAAAATTTCTTTTTGCATTAGGCAAATATCTTGATAAGTATTTTTTACTTACAGAGAATAAATTCAAAAATCAACTTTTTTGTTGTTGTTTATTTTAACTTTATTCTGATATTCTAACATTATTTTTAGCTCTGAGCAATTCAAGAGTAGCTTGAGGACAACAATGTAATCGATTGCAAAAAAAAAAAAAAAAAAGAGGCAAAAAATGATAAATTTTTTTTTTCAAAAACTCAGCAAAATTTATATGACTATTAATTTGATATCACTAAAAATGCAATTTTTAAAATTTTGAAATGTTCTAAAATTTCTTTTTTGTATGATGAAATTTTCAAAAATAACCACTGCAAAACGTCAAAATTTAGCTTAATTTTTAATCTTTTAAAATTCATTTTAAAATTTCGAAAACATTGTTCTGAAGCGCACATTCCCACTCTTCAAGGTATGCATGTGCCAAATTGGGTAGCGGTTGGCTAAATGGTCTTTTTGTAGAGCAACAACACACGCGCACACGCACGCACATACTCATAAACACACACATGCACGCACACACATTCATTTTTATCATAAGTAAAAATAATTACATGCTATTGTTTGTTATGATTCTTGCTTTGTTCCAGACTTCTACCTCATCAAGTTTTGTCCGAATTTCTCGATTTCACGGACTATTGTCGAGTGAAAAATGCCGATCTGAAAAGGGTTTTCCCCGATCGGAACGGAAAATGACCTCAAAAGGAAACGCTGATCAGTCTTCAAGGCCTATGAATCATGCATTTGAACAAATCGGGAAGAAATGCATTATGTGCAATCACCCAAGAAAAGTTTCCAAGAACAATTACTAGCTCTGTGACAATCAGGACTATGTTTTGTAATTCTTTTGTTAAAAAGAAATAATTTGCCTATAACTAGAAGAAGAAAGAGGAAGTAAAAACATGTTTTTCTCAATTATTTTTAAGTGGATCATACCGACGAACTTGTTTAGATTACTTCATATTTTATTGGCATATGAAGCGATTTGCGTTGTATTATTTTATTCATGATTTTGTTACTTTAAATCTGAATGCTGTGATACATGAAAAAAGTATACTTTAATGTAATATTATATGTTTTTAATTTTTTTATTATTGATATTTATGTGCAAATAAAATTTTATTTTAATTTACTTTTATATATGTTTTAATATTAAGATATCGTGGAAGCGCTTTAACCTGAAAAGGCATAAATTTAAAAAAAAAAAAAATCGAAAGTTTACACTTGTACAGGAAAATAATGAAAAAAAAAAACATTTGAATAAACTTTAGATATTTATTCCAAAGACGATTATTCTTATTTTTCAGCCTCTCTCCATATTAGTAATTTTTTACTAATTTTGATATATTATTGAAAAGAAGGAAAATAAATTAATATTTAATAATTTTTGTAGTCATTAAAATGATTTTAATGATTATTTTAAATTTGGAGAGTTTATTTCAGGGGAAACTAATGAGTAAGTTTATTTCCATATATTAAATTTAAATTATTTTTTTATAATTTCTAAAAAAACATCTTGATATATTTACTGTGTTAGGAGGATGAGTAATATACCGTTTAAGTGCGGAAGAATTCTTGGTATATGACAAGTAAAGCACGATAGCGCTTCGCCGCACTCAAACGGTTAAAATAGTTCGTAAAAGGTTGCTTCACATCTGGGGATTTTTGAATATCAATTAATCAATTAATTTAATTCAGTCTTTATCTTTAAATAACTTATTGCAAGTAAGAAAATACCATAATTGGAAGTAGTTGCATGATTTTTCATAATAGTGATAAACGAGAAATGAAAAAAGTTTTATTTTTTAATACGTGATACACTGATGTTCATCTTGTGTAAGTGATGTTTGTTGTTTTATTTGAAAAGGGTTAATACTACCAACATGAAAAAAAATTCTGATGTATTTCCCTAATTTATATCTGTCCTATCTGTCTGATTTCTTTAAACACATTCTGGATTTAGTTTAGTTTTGTTAAGGCCACATTTGGTCACATTGTTATTTTGGCATAGATCTTGTAACTTTGAATTTCGATTAGATGAGGAGGACGATAGACGATACCTGAGCTAGTGTTCACTTGTCCAAACTTCTGCACCACACCAGAGATAAGGCAAATGGTCAACGACTTAAGATGTAGCATGCATCAATACCACATTCACGATAAATCTTTGATGAATCGGAGTGCAGTGGCTCAGCATTCAGAGAAGCTCCTAACAGCAAGACATGCGATGTTGTTAGTTGTGGAATAGTCATACCAGACTCTTTGATCTGCCACGAAAGCCCACTGATTTAAACCATAAAACTGAATGACTAGACAGCCGCAACATTGGCGGGAACTGCGGTTGAGTCCTAAGGGCCATCACCGGCCACGGTACAGCCCTTCCCGTAGGAAGTACGTCCCGTCATCGATGGAATAAACCTATCCCTCATCTATTAGTGTACCCTCCAGGGGGGCGAGATCCAACCACCATGTTGGAAGCATCTCATCCTCATTTCGAGGTGCCTCCCGAAGGGATTAGTTATGGAATAGACATATTTTTGATATAAAAATGGAGAGTGATTGCATCCAACCCTTACAGGGAGTCTGATAAGAACAAATACTCTTATGGGTTAATCTTTCCTCTTCATATCCATTGTTACATGGCCACCAAGATCCAGTGATCTTACCCAGTGTGATTTCTATTGATGGAGGTTACATCAAGCCCTCGTTGCTGGAGACAGTTTATCAATTTAAAGTACCATTGGCAGTTTAAATGAACAAAATAAGATTATAAGTTTGTTATGTTACAAAAAAGATTAAGCAACGAACATTTGCAACTAAAAAAAAAGAAGCCTTTTATAATTTTTTCTACATTATTCTTATTGTGTATTATAGTTTTGAAAATATACGTGCTTAATATACAATAACTTATTTATATTTTTAAAATCATAAATTAATTTTGTAATATTTATCACGTGTGTTTAGGGAATCCTAGCTCTGAACGATTGAAATTTAATCATGAAATGTTTCCGTGGCGCCATCTGTTGCACTACATTCCTGTTTGTCCGGAAATTATGAAGTTCCAAACGCTTTAGTGCTGCCATCTGTAAAAGAAAAAATAAATAAATATGCTTAGAAAACTGAAATAAAAAATATCAAAAAAAAAAAAAAAAAAACCCGGCTCAATTTTCAAGTGTAAAAGGAAGCTAAATATACTTAAAATAATCTTTTATTGTTATTTATCAGAAAGACAGATTAGATAATGGTTCAAGTAGTAGATTAAAGGACATTTTTTTTCAATCATTTGTAATTAAAGCAGAAATGAATCCTTACTTCTCTATTAGCACAAGATATTCTGCATGGTTTGCCTTGATGCACGGTATGTTGAATTATACCATAAAATATTTAAAGATATTATGATATTTTTTAATTGATTTAAAAATAATATAATTTAGGCAAATGTAGCTCGTTTATATCAAAAGTAAAATCGAAGAAACTAGCTAAACTGAATTAAAGAATAAAATAGATGAAAATGAGGATTCGGTTTCGCCATAACAATAAGAAATAATATGTTTTTAAAAACACTGAGGTTCTTTTCTCATTTTTAACTTATGCCCCTGCAAAAAGTGCTTCTTCTCTTGAAACATAAATACATCTTCAATGTAACTATTTGAAATTTAACAATCGAATAAATTTTGATTTGATGTTCTGAATGTTCTTTGATGTTAAGTAGAAAATAACGATGATTTAAATCTGAATTCCATTAGATTATAGTTTGCCATTATGCTCATATTAATAATCATGCCATGTAAAAGACAACTTTAATATCAAAACTTTTATTTTTACTGAAACATGAGAACAAATTGCAAACTATAACAGCCTTTTTGGAGAGGCAACATTAAAATAACGAATAAATTCGACCTATGTTTAATATCTTCCGCTTGCAGTTGAAGAAAGGAAGTGAACCATCTTCATTAAAATCTATTTTCGTAATTATAATGCAGAAATTACAGATTTTTAGTCGAAGAAGAATGCATTGATGATTGTCCAGTTTGCTTTATCTCTCTTATCTATCTTTTGAATGCTATATTTTTCATTTTTGCTTCATTTTGCTTTTTTTTTATAACTATATTTTAAAATCGAATGTTTCCTTTTATTTATCACAGGTTATTTTGTGTGCAGTAATTGAAATTAATGACCAAATGATTCTCAATCGATAATATTGAATAAAATAAATCTTTCATTTATTTTATTCAATATTA
>JAOUZG010016999.1:4723930-4752366 GCA_026289955.1 Argiope argentata | reverse complement strand
AGATTTAAATTCGACTGTTTAACTCTGTTATATTTTTGTCGATAATTTGGAAGCACTGAATAGGAAAACAAATTTTTGAGAATTTGAAAATCAAAGTAAGATTGCAAATAAAATAAAATTCCTACATTTGTTTAATGGCACCTAATTAAAGAACCATCTGGAGTCATCTCCACGAAACTTTCTCGTATGGTCTTTAATAAAAGTGAATTTTTGTTTTAGACAATTCAATATTAGCCCCCCCTCCAAAAAAAGAAAGAAAAACGACGTTTTGCTGCTTTATTATGAAGACAGCTTATTCTTTTTATACATATGTTACAGCCGATATCACCACATAATATTTATTTGAAAAAAAAAGACTTTTATTTATTTACAATTCAAGTTTTGATGAATTTTTTTAATCAAGAACATCCCATTTTCATTAATCAATCGTAAAAGACTTTTACTTCTGAGGCGAAACATCAATCATGATTATGGTACGACGATTTTGATTGAGATATTAAATAATATACTGCCGTTGTAAATGGTATGAATGATTTTTAACCCTTTCAGGTCGAACGCCTATATGTGTGATTGTGTTGGATTCTCTTCAGGGTCATATTTCGCATCCGTCGAAACGATCGGAAAAATTGCAAGGTTTGACGGCCTTTTTAGAATGAAATGATTTCCAGTAGATGGCGTTACCAACCATACTTTTTTCAAGAAAATTGATGCCAAATGTTATCATATTTCTCTTCGAAATCAGATTGGATTTGAAGAAATGTCTGAGAAATATTAGGTTTTCGCACACATAAGCAGGAACACATATTTGCCGTTGCCAATAGAAACAGGCTTATTTTAAAGCGTCTCTTATAATTAATCTTTCTTTTGAATCGGATATTATTCTAGAGAAGAGTTATATTCCCTTATATTTTTATTCCTTTGAGTTTCATTTATGTAGTCATAGTTACAAAGCAGCTTTTGTTTCCTGGGAGGGATATGTAAATGTACGAACGATCGATCTATGGATTTTTCCGATAACTGTAATAAAATATTAAATTATTTATGGTAAAATATATAATTAAAATCTTAGAAGATGCATAGTATGCACGAAGCAAGATGAAAAGCTAGATACTGCGTATGAATATAAATTATGTAATTGTGTCGATTTCTACGTTGATATATGCTTTGAAATTTTTCATATGGCATTAAAGCATTAATTATGACACTTTTTTGAAGAATTTTAAAATGTTTACGGCAAATATTTAATTTTCTTATGCTTTTTAATTTTACAGCAATTATCTGGTGGTAATTTAAGCACTATCGATCATAATAAAATGCATTATACAGGGTGTCAGAGAAAGACTGGATAAACTATGCACAGCCAGTTTCGTCGTTTGGAATTCATAAAGAATTCCCAAAGAACCGTACAAGTATGACCCAAAGAACTGCATACACTACCACGAGTTTTCGAGAAAAACGCGAAAGAAAATGCATTACATAATTCATATCCAGTTTCCGAAAAAAAAAAAAAACTTTATTCGAAACATAAACATCAGTATTTGTAAAATTTTAAATAGAAAAATGTCTGAATTGTCGCCCTGATCATATGGAGGCATGAAAGCTCGCGACGTGCAGTGGCTGATTGTATTCGTCTTGCATCGCCGTGTCTACAAAATTAAAAGCACTGAGGAGACAAATGAACTAAGTATATTTCTGAAGTAACTGGGTCTCGATAAACCAATTCCTTTGCGTGGCCCCATAGAAAGAAATCTAAAGGAAAAAGATCTGGTGATCGGGGTGGCCATGAAACAGGACCCCCGACGTTCATCCCGCTACCAAATAAAAGTTTTTTTTTCAAAAACCGGTTATGACGTCATACATTTTCTTTCTGATTTTTCTCAAGAACTATGGGTCATAGCGGTAGAGTTATTTGGGCATTTTTTATGTATTACAAACAACGAATCTGGCTGTGAAGAGTTCATCCGATCTTTCTGGGACACTCTGTATACTTTTTTTTAGTATTTTAGCATTATTTAAAAAATAGTATTTCAGTATTACTCTGAGAGTTCTTCAGTAAGTAGTTATTTTAATCCTTTAACGGGCACAAGCTGTTTTCTTTCAAAATTTTCATTTTACGTTATATTGGGAAAAAAGAAGTTTATTTATGACCAAAAAAGGTATTTTTGTTAAAATTTTGTTGTTGTGTTTGTAGTTTATTACAGGGGTGGAAACTACATATTTTTCACCGTGTCAAACTAGCAATGACATTTTACTAACTTATTCAATAGAAAAATATGAAATATAAATAATCTCACAAGTAAATATGATTTTTGTAAAACTATTTATTATTAGTTATTTCACAATTTAAAATTTATTAATTGCACATGAAATAAGTGGTAGAAAAACCAGATACAGTGTAAACTACCAAATGCATCATTTCAAATTATTCTGGTGAAACAACATAACAAGGAACTGAACACAAAGTAACATTGATGTCGAACATGACACTTTTGCCCGTTTCTAGTTAGTTTTGGAGCTACAATATTTTCAAAATATTTTAAGGGGGTGGTAAGATAATTACCACAGCCTTAAAAAGGGTAAAGTTTGTTTAGTATTTTTTAGTATTAAACATAAAATGTAATTAATTTTTTTATCATAATTGAAAATATGATATCTACTGTCACAAATTTAAAAATTATTTCATTTTTATGCAAGTAGTACTTTTTACGAATTATTATATACATTTCAATGAAGTATAATGCGCATCGGCCTTAGAGAAAACGTTTCGGTCTGAAGGAAGACCGAGTTTGTAGGAGCCAATTCTGTGCGAGCATTTCTTTCGAGCTCGTCCATCTTGAAGTGGTTAATATTTTCAACCAGTGAAATGTTTTTGACTTGCAATGGTTAGAAAATGTTTGCCTTTTTTCATAAAGGCACAGCATTTTTTTTTACTGAAATAAAACTAAAATAGAAATTTACCTAAGGAAAAATTAAGTTAGTTGACTTTTTGTATTCTGAAATGAAAAGTATGCGTATATGTTAGGCGAGATTAAGGCTTATGACTGGATTTAATTGAGCTGTGAAGGAATTGTTTATATTTTTTTATTAGACATTTAGAAATTCCTTCTTCTTCTTCTTCTTCTTATCTCCATCATGGTCTGTCGGAGTCAGACCAGATCAAATAAACCGTTGATTCTGAGGTGTTCGGTGACTGTCCAAGGAGATGAATAAATACCCCCTACACTGAGGTCAAGGCACTCAAGGATGTGACAGGGAGTGGTCTGGAAGTGTTGACATTTAGGACAAAGGGGAAAGGATTTCTTTCGCACAGAGAACTTAAGACATTTTAAGTGTCCGCTGGCAAGTCGCGAAATGCAAGTATGGGATGACCTATCTCCTGAGATGAAAAGAAAGAAACCTGGGTTAGGCCCCTTGTACCAGTTACTTGATGGAGGAACCAGCCAGTCTTTTGTAATAGCAGATTTTTTGACGGAGAAAAGCTCCTGATAGGTCAGCTTGGTAGAAGTTGGGGTATATTGAAAGCAACCCTCTTTGACCAGTTTATCAGCCATTTTGTTGCCATGAATATCAATATGTGATGGAAATTCCTGTACGCCCTTAAGTATCATACGGGGCTTGCAGAAGTAGACAACACATTACATAAAGACATCACATATGGAACAGATGCTCACGCATCACATTCGCTTGCACAGTCCTTTTTCACAGGAGAGGGGGGATACATTCAAACATATCTCAGATAGAATAGATAAAGAACAACTATGCACGAACCTGGACACGAACCCAGGACGTCAAAATTACGGTGAAGACGCGCCACCCTTGTACCAGGAAGTTGACTTTTGCTTATATTTAAGAACGTTTAGGAAATTTACTCTTTTTTTATTTCATAAATTCTCTCTGTGAAATGGGTAATTTTCCGCGTAAATTCAAATTTAACCAGGAGTAAAGCATAATTTAAAAAAGGAATTAGATGTAAGAGCAAATGTATTGTTATGGAAATTCTTCCAGTTGGATCAAAGAATACAATCCAATAAGCTGGATAATGGATTCTTCATTACTCTAGAAAATATAAAGTACTGGTAACAAGAACATAAGAGATGCGTCGTACATGAAGAATAAGAAGTGCAGAAACTTATGACAAAATTAGATTCGAATTGCTAATTTGAGATTGAAACAGAGTCCAGGCAGAGAACTAAATCCACGATTGCAACTCAGAGAAAGAATTAACTTCACCCTTTCAGGTATAAATACTTTTTCTAACAAGGAATAATAATAAGAAAGTCATAAAGAATTCTCTAGAAATATCTACAGATATCAATTTCTAACAAAGATAGAGCCGTAATTCTAGAATTGTACAGCAATTTCATTTTTGTTGCCTACTTCTACAACTGATTGTCAAGGTTGGTGGTCATTTGCTTTGTACCCATTCAGCATCCATTAAGAATTTCTGTTAAGTCTCTCTTTCGAGTGGTGTGATTAAAGTGATAACGAAGCCGTACTAAAGATGCTTGAAAGTATTATAATAAATGATTGATTCTGAACATCATGCAAAAACAGAATAAATGGAATGGAAAAAGATTAAGAAGGTAAATCGGCATATCATAAATTTTATAAACATGAAAAATATTGTTTGTTACCCTTAAGTAACACGAGCTTTCTAAAAAAGATATAATTTTGAGTAGGGTAATAAAGCAAGAATAGAAAATAATGAAAAAAAAGCAAACACACGTAAGTAATCATAAATTATTTATGTTTTCTAAAATTATATCTTAAAACTAATAACTAATACTTTTTATTTACATTTTTCAGCTATGTATAAAAAATAGAACATAAATTTTGTAATATATGAAATCCTTATTTTGTATAATTATTATTGATATCACTTGAAAATACCTTATTTTTAGACTTATTAAATTTTAATAAATTCCCAGAGTTACCAGGAAGGACTTTTATGTTCTCAGGATGGAAAAAAAACTTAGAAATTAGTAACTCTAATTCTCGGCTGCTATAATAAAAAATGGAAAATAAAAACATTTGAAAGATAATTTTGACTTGTTTACAAGTTTTCTTCGAAGTATTCTTCCTTTTCATTATTGTTTAATTTAGTTATAGTAACGTCTCGCTTTAAAGCAATACTAGAGCTATTTTGAAACGGACCTAAAAATTTTGAACAGCTGTCAGATGACGAGGACAGCACTTGAGCCAAGCCCCCTATCCAGACTTTCACACCAAAACGGCCTGATGACGTTTGGCCTCGACGGTGTAGAGTGCATCAGACTCAATTACACCGTTTTTCCTTAGGGGAATAGGATCTCTTACCTCAAACCCTTCTGTTCCGAAGGCGAAATCTTACCACCAGGCCACCCCGGCCTTCATTCTCTCCGAGAATCGGAATCTTCTTATATATATTGCCATTTATTGTTTTCTTATGACAGATTATTATCTGAAGAATTCATTTTCAATATAAATTCCATTAAAATATTTGCTAAAACATCTGAGCTAAAATTTTTGTCATTAGAATAATCGATGCATTTATCGTCGATTCTTTCCCCCCTGATAATGGTTAAGAATGTACTTATAGTTTAGAAAGCAATATCAGTGCTTGAAGTGAAAGTCAGTTGCATGAACGACAGCAAAAATGATTTAATAAACCGTTATGTAAACAAAAAGGTCGTGCATGTAAGGTTAATAATGAATGTTTTTCATGTGCTTGAAGAGAATAGTAAATTCAAACCTTAAACAAGAAAACATTGATTTTAAAAGAGCATGTGAGCATGTGAGTAAATTTTCGTTAAAACAAGTTATTAGTTCTGTTACGGAAGGAGAATTTTTGATTATGCCGAAAAACAAATATTTGTTAAGTGAAGACTATATCCCAATGTATAAAAATAGAGCCTCTCTCTTTTTACAAAGTTTATTAGTTTGTTTTGTTTAGTTATATTAACATCCCGTTTCCCAAAGAAACACTAGGGTTGTTTTGGAAGGACCTCGTAATTTTGAACCGCGGCTAGATGACAAGGACGACATCTGAGTCGACTCCCCTCTCTCCACACCAGCGGGAGGATGTTTGGCCTTGATGGAATTAACATGCCACAAAGCCTCTTACACAATGATTCTTCGGTCCAAACCAAGTTTATAGGATGTTTTTGTTCCTCGCTTAGTAGAAAGATATCCAACCCATTGTGCAGATCACAGGAAAATCCAATCTGAAGAGAAGGGATTTCTTCATTCCCATTCCAAGGTGACTGATGCTATAAATGAGTTTAAATAGGTACTACCAAAAACGTGTTGTTGCCTGTAAGCCACGATATGTCTTTCAATTTTAATTTCTGAAAGCTAAGACATCTTATTAAGGCTAGTTTTGTTTGGTTATATTGATGTCCCGTTTTAGAGCAACACTAGGACTATTTTGGTGAGCACAGAACAAATGTTGGATTTAGATATTTTGTGACCTAAGTGGGGTGTATTATGAAATTCATATTTTATAATTAACTATTCAATTAGGTTTCATTATTCCAACATATTTTGAATGTAAACAAAAAAAAAATTAACACGCATAGTAATTTTTTTTATGTTGTTAACATTTTGAAAGTTATTATGTTTCAACTCTGCTTGGCATCTTAGTTTGTACACAATTTTATCGAAACAGACGTCGGATGATAAAAATTAGGATCATTATATATATAATGTAACATTCATAACGTGTGGACGTAATGAGCCAATGTTTTAAAATGTGTAGAATTTGTTTTTGAATTGTTTAGTTATATTAACGAACCGTTTTAAAGAAACATTAGTACTAATTTGGGACTGACCTCAAAATTCTGAGCCGCAATCAGATGACGAGGATGACTCCTGAGCTGTTAATCCCCTCTAAAATCTTCTATGCCATATCAGCGGAATGATGTCTGGCCCAATGGATTTTACGTACACAAGAAACACTTTCACGACGTTTCCCACCAAACCACCGTGGCCCTCTTATTAAGACAAATATTTTCATGATCGATCAAGAAAGGGTTTTTCGCTATTAGAAGACAAAAATTATCGTTTTTTAAACCACTCTTTGGAAACTTAGTCTTATATTTTAAAACAAGAAATTTATTTCATTCCTATCATATGATATAATGTAATAGAATAGCTTAAGTAAATCTGTAGCAGGATGATTATAACTCTCATAGATTAACTGTGAAAATGATACTAAATTCTAAGTAAGTATTACAGATGTAACCTACAGGTTCTGCAAATTTCTTACGCTCTGATTATATTGTATTAAATATGCTCATTTCTCAAGAGTTAAAATCACTTTATTATCACAAGGCACAGCACAGAGACATAACAACGCATAAAAGAAACTCGGACAGAACCAAGCCGACGCGTTTTTAATATCAGATAATGTTATATTAAAACCAACATCATACAGTGATGTAACTAAAGACCAATCAGAGATCGCCTCATCACATGCATTAAAATTCTCTTACGTAAGACCTGTGAGGTCACAGGGGTGATCAAGGACAAATTCCTGAATGAGAAATAATAAAATGGCATCACAACAGTAAGTTTTCAAAACAAAAAAGTTTATGTAATAACTATTTGGTGTATAAGGAAAAAAAATGTATTCGTTTTGAAGAAGTAAACAAAACAGATTAGGAATATTGCTATCTGTTTACACCACTTTTGCACACCTATTGCTCTGTTTATTATCCTTTATACAGTAGTAAGCATACCGATTTTTAAATAATAGAGAGGGATCTGAAAACTTCTTTGCTTATCGACTTTTTAGTTCGATCAGTATTTGAATTCTTTCTTCCCTTTTAATGAATGAAACTAGAAGTTTTAGAAAATTTTTACTTAAAATTTTTTTGTAGTTTTCTGGAATCCATAAGTTTCAAAATATAGTGTTCCAAAGTTAATTTAAAGTCAACTGGTTGAAACGTTATGTTAAGTTAAACGAACCTAACCATTTATCAGAGGCATTGTTTTACGTTGTTACCATAGCAGTGCAGCTGAGAAACCTAAAATTACTGCAGAGCGGAAGGAAATGAACAAAAAAAAGTATTTACAGGTTGTAAGATTATTTTCATGCTGATAAAAAAAGAATTGTTGCAAAAAAAAACATTATGAAAATAGAATTTATATAAATTAAAACCAAAAAAAATTATATAATATAAAACTACGATGTCAGAATCTGCTATGGTTTGAAAAATCAAGAAGAAAAATGTTTAAAGGATAGAAATATTATATAAAAGCAAGTAACATAAAAAATAGTTTTTTAAAATCAATTCCTGCTTAGGTTATCGGGAAAATTTTAATTTTAGTTATTTTTTATTAAATAGTTACAATTGTTGTTCTCGTTTTCAGCTTTACAACGGAAGGAGGGGTGCAAGAGCTTCTGAGGGTATGGGCCCCTGAGCCCTCGAGGGCAGAAATCTGACTTCTAGCTCACATACGTCACAAACCCTTTATACGGAATGGACTTCATTCATGCATTTCTTTTATTCAAAGATCGTAATTTAGAACTGGAACAGAGAACGAGAACAGAGATCTGGAACAGGAACAAAGTAATTAGATCTGGAACAAAGATCGTAATTTAGATCTGATCCAGAACTCCACCCAGTGGTATTACATTACACATGGAGAATTTTTGACCACTACAGATTTAACGTCCACCATATATGGAGAGTTTTTGGATGGTAAGTTCGAACTCACAGACCAAGGTATACGAATCCAAAGCCAGGCCATCTCGAACTAACAGTTACTATTACTCTAAATAATTCATCAAAAAATTATATTGGCGTGAAAGTTAGTTTTTAATTTGTTAGTAAAAAAATTGAATTAAAATTTGAAAAAACTGTAATAACATCAAATGTCATCTGCTTCAAGTTAAAAAAATTACTTGAACTTGATTGTATGAATAAAAAGTATTTTATTAAAGATTGAAAATTTGAACAAGATAAATACATATATAGGGAGAGTGTGAACTAATTGAAGGAATTGAATAATACCTCAAATTACGCTAACTCAACTTAAACTAACTCGAAATTACAAGGTTCCTTATTTTTTCCTTACTGCTACGAATATTTCTTATTTTAGACTATGATTTAATTTCAAAATTTAGAAATCATTAATGCCTTCTAAAAAAATGAGCATGATTTAAAATTTAATTATGTTGACTTAAGTGACTATTAACATAACAGGAAGTATTTTCAGAATCCAATAACTTTATTTTTTTTCTCAAAATATTAAGATATTAACTTATTTAGATTAGATCCAATGCAATCAAGGAAGAAAAAAAAACAGTCACGCGAAGCTAAAAGAATTGGTAGATTAAAATACAAAAGAAGTTTTTTTTGTTTAAATGGGAAAATTATGATATGTATCTAAATTTATATTACGTCAAACTTTTAAAAAGGGATTGAATATTTCATATTCTTTGTATTAATCTTTTAATGCATTCTACTGATATCAATCTAGTTACAGAGTAAATTTAAATTTTACTTATATTTGGTTAGTAGGTGATTTTCTGCGATTAACAAGTATACCACGAAGTTCTAAAAATAAAAGAACATGTTTTGAAATACTTGAGAATCGGATGATATTTGTCACGCAATTTTTCTTTGGAAAAAGATCACAGTGAAATTCAAATGTGGTGATTCAAGAATTCAAAAAAAAGTTATGTCTTGTTTTATAAGGACAGATATTTTAGTTTTAATGGTCGTATTTTTTTTGTCTGCAAACATTTTCCTGTTTATTTTACAAGTAACGATTTGAGCTGAACTAATTTTAAAGATAACACTGGCTGAATTTAAAAGTCTTGTTTCAAAAGATAGCAAATAAAAAAATAAATATTCAATGTTTCAGTTAATATTATAATTGTTGCAGTATTTCAGTTTCTTAGCGACCCATAATTATTCTTGCTATAATAAAAACAAAAATTCTGTTTATCTATTTACTATTTAGCACGAAAGGCAATTTCTCAGTTGCCTTTCGAGCTAAGAAAAGAAATAAATACATTATAAAAATAAAAAGTATTTTTTTATGTTAAATTAAATAAGTTTTTGTTTTCTATGAAGGCTTTTCATTTCTTATTTAGTACCTAGAATAATAATAATAATAATAAAACATACATCTTTTGATGACAAATGTTCAACATGATTTTTGAAAGTGCCTTAAAGAATAAAATCATTCTTTCAAACCCTCATGAATAAATAGTATCGTGGTGGCATGGCTTTGGAACCGGAGCATTTCAAGTTCAAGGCACGATTCCATCGAAGAAACTTAATGTAAGAAGGTCGGTGCATGTTAAATCCGTCCTGGTCAAATGTCCTCCCACTGGTGTGGTGTGGAGAGGGGGAAATGCCAACTCTGGTATTGGCCTCGTCATCTGGCCACTGTTCAAAATTATGAGGCCCATCTAAAATAGCTCTAGTATTTCTTTAAAACGTAATGCTAATATAATAAAACTAAACTAATGAATGAATAGATAAAAAAGGGATGTGATATAGAAGGCTGTCTATTAATGAAAACGTAGCAACAAGCTAGAGACTGCTAGATACCTTTGTGCAATTAACAGTTTTTTTATTTTAGATTTATACGATGATTTAGGGTGACGCAACACCGTGTAAGGAAGTCGCTACTTTGTCTCCTGCTGGAAGAGACACATGATCGAACAATGATATTCCTATCCAGCGGTGAGGCTATTCATCCCATTGTGTTTCTCCCGTTCTTAGAATTTGAGAAAGACAGATAAGGGATCACACATGTTTTTGGCTCATTAAAGCAGTAAACCGTGCCGAAATACCAGACGGGACTATTTCGTCTATGGATCACCCAGCTGGGAAGGGCTCCGATAACGAACAGCAGATGCTGTTTACGACCGTTGAAGAAATTAGTGTTTCTTGAACCCATTGAAGAAAGAATCCAGGTGTGAACAGCGGGTGCTGGGAAGGTTCTGATAAGGGATGGATGTCTCAGAAATCTTCCCACGACATGGTGGCGCGAGTGGGAGTAGAATGATTGGACAATTGGCATCTCCAGCGAGCCAATATCAGGCTGAGAGGTGGAGCTTTGCTACCGTTAAAAAGGAGAGAAGGAGAGAAGAGGAGACAAGCTGATCCGGTGGACGAGACGAACTGTGAGGAGTGCTGAAGTGGAAGAGATAGCACGCGATCTCGAGTTTGTTAGAAAGATCTACCGGAAGTAATCCGTAGATCTCTGGAGCTACAGGCAGTAGCCGAATACGCAGACAGCTTGTAAATTCCCGGCATAGTTGTCGAACAGTCAATCCATTGCAAATATTTCCTGTATCTAACCTAGATGACGTGTTTTTTTTGTGTAAAGCTGTAAATAAACCCTTTGTATATAACACGCTACCATTTCATTTGACCGACCAAGTCCAAGTCTTTACAACCGCTTCATACCCCTGCAACTATAACCGCCTGGATATTTAAACAGTGTAATTAGCATGAAGTGGAAGATATAATGAAATAGAGTCATGTTCTATACACTCCTGTGACTGTTGTTCGACGTCTGACATTTATTGGTTAACATTTGGTAAGGGATTTTAATATAGAATAAAAGAAGTCCAAAAACAGTCAGTTGTTTGAAATGTAAATGGGAAGTGACTTTGTCTTATTAAGCTAACAATTGGTGAGAAAATGAAGACTTGTGCTAATTCGCATAAACAGACTTATAATTTGTTTGTGATTACAAAATTCTGAAAAATTATTGTAAAAACACAAAAGAAAAATTCGAGAAGAGGACAGAAATAATAATAAAAGAACATCTCAAAAAATACAAATAAATGCTATTTTACTTTGCCATATTGTGTACATATATGTTTCGGCATGTATGAATAAACTGGAGTTTAATTTTTTATTTGCTTCATGTGTCTCTTAGTGTTATGTTTATGTTTAAATACAAGCTTAAAATTTAATATTTGTTTATGTGTGGAGAATAACATATTGGAGTACTTGATTCGCTCCACAAACAAATGAAATTATAAACACTTGTTCAAGACAATGAATCCTTCATAAAAAAACACAAAAAGAGACAATATGAGAGATCCATAAAAGTAAACTTTTTTCTGTAACATAGAAGTGCTTTATGGAGAAAAATATCTGATAAAAAATGCATCAAAAGTTTGAAAAGGGCTAAAAATCCTATGTATAATATAAATTCCTAACATTTGTGAACGGTTCTTGAAATGTGATTCTGATATTTTTTTCATAATGTTTTTCAGTACATACATAACTTTAAATGGATAGCGCAGCTTATTTTTGCCCTCCAAAATTTTAAAAGCGACTGTGAAAAATTTTTGCTTTAAAAAATTTGCTAGTTTTATAGGGTCCAAATAAAGTTCAATATCAAAAATTGGACTCAGAATACAAACCAAGCGATTGATGCTTATTAAATTAGTACCTTGAAATAAATATTCAACATAATTAAACAATTTATTATTCGTTTTTGGAATCCAGAACATATCAATCGAATTTCCTCTCTAATTATAAGGCAAAATGATGTCGTTAAACACTTGAATTAATATACATCATTTTTGGTATATTACCATTAAACAACCCCTACACCAGGTATTATTTGACCAAAATTCTTAGGAAACAACAACAAAAAAGCAAATCTCGCAAAATTCCAGATTATTGCAAAGATTTATGGTTTTAGATTGATGCTTTGGTCATGTATAAACGATTAAAATAGCTATAATAGAATATATAGCTTCTTAAGATGATGCCCTTTCAAAAACTGAATTTATTCAGTTGTTATATGAAAATGTATCCAATTATTTACAGTTTAGCCAAAGGACAAGGATTCCTTTCATGCTCTTATTATTCATAAATGAAAATTCGTAAATTATTTTGGAATTTGGTACTAAATTATATGGGAATATTTTTTTTAAAAAAATTGCTTTAGAATTAGCATTTTACAAACATTTAAATTCAATCAGTTTAATAGTATACTCAAATCTGAGTACAGAAATTAAAACCTGAAACCTTCCAGTTTCGAAGACATAACCTTACAACCCCACCACTGGGCCCCCTGAATATAGAAAGGAAAAATTCAAACTTTTTACTGCCTGCAATGATGTAGTATCATGTTAGATATTGGAAGAGGCAACAATGGCTTGGTAGTAAGATGTAGCGCTAGCTTCATAAACCAGATAACATCTACGATATTGAAGTTGACTTTTGTATTATGGTCATGTTACTCGGCTACTGGCTATAGCTTCGCAGGTTACCTTCAATAGGTATATTGGTGACGTTGACAACGCAACCCTCGGAAACAGTCGTGGCGCCATCTACTCGCAGCAAAATCGTCACTTGACGTAAAAGTAAAAATCGTCAGACTCACTTGACGTAAGCAAAGCAAGCAAAACAAAGCTAGAGGATTTCTCGTTCGAGACTCGATTCCACCGAACAGACGTCATATAAGCAGGACTGATGTACGCCAAATTTATAGGGCGAAAGTCCTCCCACTGGGATGATGTGGAAGTTTGGAGAAAGAGTTCGGATGCAGGTGTCGTCCTCTTCATCTGGCCAAGCTCAATATTACGAGGTGCCTCCCAAATAGTTCTAGTGTTGTTTTAAAACGGGAAGTTATTATAACTAAACAAGATGCCAGAAATAACAAATCGACCAGAAGATATACGATGCAAATTTAATACTACAGAATAAAAATGAAATCTTCCAAGCTTTCTAAAGACACATATTAGGTTAGGGGAAAAGAAATCCATGATTATTTTACAGTCATCTACCGAGAAAATAATGGATTTCTTTTTCCATTATTTTCAAAAATTTCATATGGAAAGAAATCCATTATTTTCTCGGTTGATGGCTGTAAAATAATAATAGATTTCTTTTTTCCCAACCTAATATTTAGAAAGCATTATTTGTTGACTTTACTAATACCTAAAGGTATTGAACTGAATTATTAACATAAAAAATGTGCAGAATGACATAACTTTGTTAAGTGATATTACATAAGAACGTACATAAATGGAACTGAAAATTACTTTAAAATCATTAAAAGCACTCAATACATTTCCTTTTTCATAATCCATATTCAAATTAACATACCAGAATAATGGATGATTACTTTCCGGAAAGTTTTCTATGACGAATGAATATAATGGAAAGCTTTTATTTGTAATAATTATACTGCGAAGTATTTCGACTACAAAATCGTTGCCTTTAAAAAAAAAACCCAGCATTTTATGACGAAACACTCGTAATTGGTTCGAAACAAACTTTTTTTGCATGAACAAGTAGCAGTTAGGAGTAGAATCTGCAAGAATCTGATGCTAAATGCCTTTCGTGTAAACAATAAAGAGCAAGTAATTATTTTCAGCTTCAGAAAAAGGGGCTGTAATATATATATATATATCTAAAACTACAAAGAAGAAAAAAGCCGAGAAATATATATACGCATATACTGCCTCAGTTAAAGGCAGTTTTTCGATTTTTAAACTCGTGATTAGTCAGACGATTTTGAGTTATAAATAATGATTGCATGCTCGATTGCTAAAAAGCCGTTAGAGCAAATATTTTGTTTGCAAACGATTCCAAACGGCACGTAATGGGGGATCGATGACAGGAAGAAAATCTCTTTCCGAACTTTTAGCACATTCTGCTGCAGCAGGTGGACGAATTTAGTCGGGTCCCTTTCGTAGAATTAGTGGACAAATGAAGAGTGTGGAATTACATTACCGATTCGAAACCGCAAACCTTGTTCTTCTCGTTTTCACCTTGGCAATCGGAAGAGTAATATCCAGGTAAGTTTTTTTTTAAATATGAGTTATTATTTGCTCATTTTTCTGATACATTTAGTATTTCATTTTCCCCCAAGACCTTTTAAGTCCTAATTCATATTTATTTTTCGTAATATTCCTGATGGTAATTTATGGATGTTTTAACTCATTGCATTTCGAAGAATTAAATAAATTTATCATTACTAGGATTAAATCGGGTTAAGATAAACTAGAAAGCTAATCAAAATTAAATCCATCTGATAAAAAAAATTTAAACTCCAGGCGAAATATATAGGTTTTAAAAATCATTAATAGTGAAAAATACTTTTCTAAACTTACAGGAGAGTAGAAATTCTTGAATTAGGTTTTATAAATCCAAGTTGTTGAAAAATTAAATGCAATGGTGGAAGAAGCTATTGTTAATTTTAAAAATAATTTTTTTCCAAAAAAAGTAACAAAATGTGTTTTGTTTTACAGCCAATGAGTTTTAAACATTTTTCGATTAAGAAAATCTAATAAATAAGAAATTATCGTTGGAAATGATGGCATTGTGAATCCATTTTAAAAACCGGTGAGAAATTCATAATCTTTGGAAACAACCATTTAAAAGGAAAGATTGTGGTAAATAAAAGGTACATTATACCTAAAGAGGGAGTGTATTCTTCTAAATTTTTAAACGAAGTATACGTTATTCGGAAACTTTTCTGAATTATCGTTAAGGTAAAAATGTGATATTTGATGAAAATAACGAGAAATTTTATTCGATTCACAATTATCATTTATATTAAAATATGTCTGCAAATTATATGATTGATGTTTTTTTCCCTTATCAGCAACTTATTGAACAGTGACATCATATTGAAATTCTCCATTCATTCATTCTTAAACAGAACCCTTCCGATGTCAATAAATATAGCGTTAATGCTATTGTTTTCTATATTTAATTAACGAAAGTATTTTAGCTGATTTTAAAGTTATTCAGTAATTTATTATAATAACATCAGTTTTGCTTAAAAAGTTTGAAAATAATGCCAATCCTTACTTTCAAGCATTTTTTTTTATGAAAGTGAAAATAATTTTTTAAAAAGAAATTTACGCATGTGCTTGAATTAAAGATAATGCAAGTCCAGGAAAAGAAAGATTCAGAAGCAAAACAAATGCGATTTATTTGTAAAGCCTGTGTATTCAACAAAAGGTAAAGAGAACAAAAGATGCTATATGTTTAGTATCATTAATAAAAATAGAGATTTTTTGCTCTCTACAGCAAATTACAAAAAAAGCTCTATTTACAAAAAAGCAATATTTCATGGTTGGTATGAGGATTAATAAATAGTATGTCTCAAAGACAGACCGTACTACAATGCAGTACGTACAACACCTAGGCCTGTTGAGTATACTTGTGCTGTAGCGTCTACTCACATTCCATCATTTTGGAATAGCTTCTAAAACCTGGAGATGACACTCTAGGGGATTCCAAGTTCCTTGGACACTTCCAGCTGGGTACACCCACATTCCAGACGGACGATAATTCTACCACGTAAAAAAGCGTCCAATGCGTCCTTTGTGTCATAACTATTCGATTATTGCACTGAAAGGCTTATAAAGCGCCTGCGAATAATTTTACTTTTTTGCCTGTTTTCTTTGTACATCACCCTCTTACACTCTCGTCATTGTGAAGAACAGGGTGTCCAAAAAATTCCCGTACTGATGTTTTGTGAATTTATTTTACAATAACAATAGGTTTAAAAAGAATTATTTTTATGCCAATGATAAAAAGCATTTTAAGATAACTAAATAAAAAATACTGAACTTGCATTTATAATAAATGTTCAAAATGTCCACCCCTTTCTTGGAGACAAAGCTGAACTCGTTTGCGCATGTTTTTGGAAACGCGTTTTAACATGCTAGGAGTGATTTCTTGTATCCTTTGGGTAATTGCGATTTTCAAATCATCTATTGTTTGAGGATCACCTTCATAAATTTTGTCCTTTAAATATCCCCACAGAAAAAAGTCAGATCAGGGGATCGAGGTGGCCAAAGATTTTTTGAGATAAGTCGATCGCCGAAAAAAGCTTCAAGCATGTCCATGGTTTCTTTACTCGTATGGCAAAATTTAATATACTTGAAAAAAAATAATGGAAAATGATTTTTTAAATTTGGAGTACGGGAACTTTTTGGACACCCGGTACTATCGGTATCATTTAGACGCTCCCCCCAATTTGCATATGATTTTTGAAGATGTGTGTAGTCATTTCACGAGGGACATATGTATTTTAGTGTTTCTATTTCCGTGTGACTCTGAACTATCCTTAATTTATGGATAGTTCAGATGTTCAGATGTTTTTCGCCAGATGTTTATCTGTAATGAAGTTGTATATTCAATAACTAATCTTTTTGAAGCCAAAAATATGCGACATGAAGAATTTTTTAAAATAGGAATGAAGATAACTTAGGAAAATTCTTTTTATAATATGATATTTCTAACAAATATTAAAGTTAAAATTCAAGTTTAGAAAACTTATTTTCCCCAAATTTATATTGAATGACTTTAACAGATTCTTTGCCTTGCGAGATATCTCATTGGAAACTGCTGTAAAACTAATCTTGAGGTGATCTCGAATGAAGCTTTAAAAAACAATTTCATTTCCAAATTTTTCTAATCGAGAATTTATTTTAGTGTATTTAAAGTATGTTAGCAGATCTCACTTTTTTATGAAAAAGTTTTCAGAAGTTTCCATACATGTGTCCAAAACGTGAAATGTCAGATCTCCATCGTTATTGTAAGACTATGCTACAATAAATATTTCTTGCCTTTACGAATTTTTCATTAGAACGTCAGTTTTGCTGTAATACATACAATAAGTTGCCATTAAATATTATTGGGTGATATTAATTAAAAATATTAATGAATTTATTAATATTTTTAGCATAAGACAATAATATTCATTTCACTTTAAGAAAAGAGTTTCAAGCTCATTTTTGTTAAAAAAAATAGTTGATCAAGTGTTTAAGAGTGCATCTATAAAGAGATATTTATAAAGAATCTGACTGAATAATATATATGTATACAAAGATAAACTCTTCAAAAGAATGTTTATTTTTAAATAGACTAACATGGCAACCTTGTATCTAAACTTCTACTTCTCACGAATGGAAATTACAATTTCCAAATAGCTTTTTTATTTGTTCAATTTTCCCACTTCTAAAATGCCACTTACTTCAGACAGCGTTGTTAACGATTGCGTTAAGTGGAGTTTTAACGTAGCATAAAATACATTTTCTTTAAAAAGAAAATCGGACGAAAGTCTTTCACAAAAGAATAATTTAGGGTGAAAAATGTTTCCGATTTGGAGTAAGCAACAAATGGTTACCACTTAACAGTTCAAGAACAGTATATTAGAGGAATAAAGCTGTAATTTAGCACAGCTCTGAAAGCGTTTAATTTGGTCGATAGCTTTTATAGACTTTATTTTTAGTGTTGGATGGGTCAATAAAAATGAAATAAGGGGAAATAGAAAGTGCATTTAATATTTATTACCAATAAATAGTAACAAACTGGAAGCAGGCCCAAGTGAGTCGAATAGAATATTTAAAACTATGTTGTGAAACCTCATTTAATGAGCATAAACAATCTAAGCGAGACGAATTTTTTCTGTATCGTTTGCAATACTAAAGTAATTCATTCAAAGAAGCAATTAAAATGAATAAAAATATAATTTGACTTGCGCAAGCACGTGGTGCTTGGCCGTTCAAGAAATCATGCTCTGACATGATACATTGAAATATGCATAGCAGATTTCATTTTAAGATTTATTATATTTTGTTTTTCTCCTTATGTTAAGTGTGACTATAGTTTCAGAAACCAGTGGCAGTCCTCTCCCCGGTAAACTTATTTAATAATAAAATAAGTTGCATTTTGTGCTTCATAACAAAGGGAAGAAAGCAGAACGAGTATTTTGGTCCGTCTTAATCCATTGAACTCAAAAATCAATATAGATCTACATTTTGGGCGAGGAAACTGCAATATCAACTTATTTCTTTGTCATATATAAGTTATCATATTCAGATAAATTAGAATATATAGAAGAATGTCTATAAAATATTAGCAATACAATAAACTTCATTTACACATAACTTTGAATATTTTTTAATACATTTTGAAACTGAAGAGATATCTACAATTTTGCTGTATAGGATGTTTCATTCAGCAAACACATGTTGTTTTTGAATTCGCAGAGCTATCAACCATTAAAAAGATGTCCAGAAAAGTTTTTTTAAAATATGAATAATTAAATTTTAATTAAACTTTCAATAAATCATTTTTTATCGAAATCTTATTATATTTGGCAAACAATTTCAATTTTTGAAAATGATTATATCTTCTTTTTATAGGATTCTTAAATTGGGAAATAAAAAGATTAAATATTGAGTACTTTATGGGCTGGGATATGGTTTATTGGGCGTTGCTTTTGTATCTCTTGGGTTGCGAGTTCGAACCCGCCAAATGAAGAATCTCACACTTTAAATAGATCGTGGTCACAAAGTTCTCCATGTCAAGAGTAATACCTCTGGGGATACTGAGTTGGAAGAGATCGTTCTCTGTTCCATATCTAAATTACGATCCGTGTATGAATGAATGAAATGCATGAATGAAGTTAGCCATGTAAAAAGGGTTTGTAACGTGTGTGATCTAGAAGTCAAACTACTGCCCTCGAGTGAGCAGGGGTGAGATCCATACCCTCAGAAGTACTGAACCCTTCCTTTTGTTGTAAAAAGGAACACGAGGACAGCAACAACATTGAGTACGTTTATTTTAATGAAAGAATTTATATAAAATTGATTTACTTACTTCGTATCGAAATAAAAATTAAATCTGGTTTACTAAAAGTATATTAGTTTTTTTATTACCAATTGGACGAGAGAATAAAGAGAAATACTTTCCCATGCATCAGACTAAAAATTATACACTTTTAAGTCAACATGGTTTTTCAATCATAAGCTAATTTTTTCCAACTTTTTGACGATATATAAATAAGAAAATAGGAAAAATTTCCTTGAATAAATTAAATTCACAATATTTCTTTTCCTTTAATCAAAGTAAAAATTTTTCATTACTTGTTTGAATTTTCAATAAAATTAAATGTGAAATAGAAAAATAAAAAGTAAGATTTTTATTCTTTTCCAATTTAATTAAAAGTTAAATTCAAACAATCTATAAAACTGTAAAAAGTTTCCTTAATAAGTATTAATTTTCAGTAGATAGTAGATCTTTAATACATTTGCATTATACAGTCTCAGTATTAGAAGAGGAAATACTATTTAATCATTATAATAATAGTTTTATCCATTAAAAAATTAATCTTATTTTAAGCGCTTGCGTGCTTTAAAATTATTATTCGTTTAAAAAAGGTTACCTTGTTAATCCAAATCACCACACAATACAAAGTCGTAATTTAAAAGATGGAAATTTAAATGATGTCACTTTGAGAATTGTACAGAAATTTTGATTTTATTAGCTATCTTTATTTTCAGTATGAACTAATGAAAAGACAGCTGTTTCTTGAATCTAAAGAAGACAGGTAGTTTCTATAAAAGGCGAATATAGATACCGAAGAAAATTACTTGAGTTAAAATCATTAATGGCAATATTGTATGAATTGAAATACTGCAACCGCATGAGCATACTCCTTTGAAATAATCATGTTTGCTTTTCACCTACACTAAGATGTTTATGATGACAAGTCAAAGTAGTGTTACCATTTTTTCCAATATTTGCCAACTTTCCTTCCACGCCATTTTTGTATTTTATGGTTTTATGTTAGAGCAACTATTGTACAAAATATTTTTTCTTGATTTAATATCATATAATATGTAGCAATTAACGCTTATTTAAAAGTATACTATTTTCTCTTAAAATCTACACGAAGAATTTTAAAACATTCAGAGTATTACATAAAATGCATTTATTAAAAGTTTAAATTGATTTTAATTATTTTGAAACTGAATATCCAGTAAATTTTAAGATTTTTTAACATAACTTTTAACTTTATTACCTAAAAATATACACAATACTTTCCTTATCTCATCCATATTTATTATTTTCCATAAGTGGGTCTAATCTTAGTATATTTGATTACATAATTTACAAACAAGATATAAAATATGGAAATAAAATGTGATGTCAACAAGATCACACTTGAATTATGTAATAAATACTCAACGATCTGCTCTTGAAATCTGATTAGTCAATATTTAATCAAAATTTTCTTCAAGAAAATACTCAATGGCTCTTCATTAATCAATTAATTACATATCCATTATATCAAATATTCCTATATCTAATTTCTGATTCACTTTTCTGATTCACAAAATATCTTCTAATTATTCTGTTTCGATGCCTGTATCCTGTAAATATGTTTATTAGAATAAACTGAATTTTATTTATCTATATTTTAATTAGAAGCTAAAAATCAAATTTATTTTCAGAAAGAGTTGTGTATGCACGACCAAAGGAAACTGGATAGTACCAGAGAACTACGATAAAAATCAAGCTCCATATGAAACAGGTTTTATTTCTTTTTTTATTTGCAACTAAACTATTTAATTTAAAATTCATTATATAGTAATTGTTTTGTATTATGGACTAAATATCAGAGAATATTGGCAAATATATTTGGCATTTTTTAAACATACTTTCATTGGAAATGGTATAGTATCAAACGGGGCTTAGAGAAGTAGACAGCCCATTACATAAACACATAACATACAGACCAACTACTCCAGCATCACATTCTCTTGCACAGCCCCTTTTTACAGGGGAGAATATTCAATTATATCATAGATAAAGAACAACCATACCCGAACCGGGACAGATCCAAGAGTGCAAATCACGGGGAAGACGCGCTGCCCTTGTGCCAGGATGCCGGCGATAATACTAGTTGCACATTAAATTCCTCGAATTAAAATATGTATACATTTATAAAGAATTTAAAAAGTGTTAAAGCATGAAAACACCTATCTTCTTTTTAGTGTGTGTTACATTATTTGTCTAATGCGTTATGTGTTATATTGAGAATATCCATATGATGCTAACACATCAAACAACGAAGAATCGTAAGATACGTAGGGTATTCCAATTTGTTTTTACTAAACGAAGCATGTTTGAATGCAGGAATCGTAAAAAAAGCAATATATTGTTACGTTTTTAGCGTAGCGGGTTCGGATTGAATGGACTTTGTATGAGGACAGCACAAACAAATTTATTTACAGCTATTTACAGTTATTTACAGGATAATTAAAAATTTCAGATAAATACAATCCAGCAGTCAACGGTCAATTACAGCGTAAATTCAAGTCTTACGCACGATAAAAACAGACTACAAAACAGCTATAGTATAGTACAGCAACAGCGAGCTCAATAACACAGCGTTAACAGCAAACGCAAACACAGCTCACTAATAACAAATCCTCTAGATCAGCGAGACGCTTTTTATTTCAGAGCAAACTCTCAACTAACTACTCGCTATTGTTTGGATTATTGGAGCTCCTAGCCCCGGGAGGGGCTTATCCCCAGTCATGATGAAATGCTTCCACGTTGCTTTCAGCTACATACGTGACCGTCAGCGAAGTGAACTGGAAAAGTTCTGCAGGCCCTTAAGTAGTAGTTGTTGAGGAGTAGGGGTGGGTGAGTTGGCGAGAGTCAGGACAGGTTTTGATTGGCTATTTAGGGGTGGTGGGTGTGGAATTATGCACCTTGCGAGAACTTAAGATTTAGAGCTGATTGAAATCATCAAAAATAAGAGTTTAAGTATGGAAAAAAGAAAAAGTTAAAAATAACAAAAGTTAAATTACAATATTGGAAATGAGGTGAGATTAGAGTAAAATATTTCTAGGTCTTCTGACTTTAATGTTTGGTGTATATCTGGGGATATTAAGGATGGCTTCATCATTGATTTTTTCCAAGTCTTCAAAAAATTTAGTTGCAAGTTTTTTAAGGAATTTTTTAAGTGGAGGATAGTCTAGTGCAAGGTACATGTTTTTACTTGGCATGTACCAATGCATTTTGCAGATATTTCTTAGAAATCTGGTTTGGAGTCTTTCGACATGAATTAAATTGGATTTAGGCGCATAACCCCACACAGGGCAAGCATATGTAATTACTGGACGCAAATAGGCAGTGTAAATAAGTATTTTATTTTTCCTGGTCATTTTGGAGTCTCGAGAGATTAAGGGATATAATTTACGAGTTAGGTCTCGAAACTTGTTGGTTAGATAATTAAAGTGGGGCTTCCAAGTTAATTTACTGTCTAAAATGACTCCTAAATATTTACATTCATTAGATCACGGGATAACTAACTACTCGCTCCGGCTATTCGTCCTTATACAGCCGAAAAGCGCGTGCACCTGAATCTCGTGAAAATTCTCAAATCAACGCGCACAATCTAGCGGTTACTAGACTATTCCTTTTGCCAAACCAATCAAGCTGGCGCGAGGCTTCTCGCCAAACGTCGCCAACTTTGGCGAGTTTTCGTGCCGCTCGCCCGCTTGTAACAATATCTTGAGTTTCAAATAAACTGTATCGCTAGCATGCCATGTAACTACAGAACGTCATAATTTATGTACCGTACTATATAAAAATAGCATTATCAAAATAACATCACGCAAGAGAGTTGGCTATATAGGAAACGGAGACTAAGACTGCATTAAGAAAAGAACTTTATCTTTAATAGCATTTATTTATAGCTTGTTTCCTTACAGAAAATAAGCCAACGGAGGTATTCGTGAATATTGATATAATGGATATCGATCAGATTACAGAAGAAAAGATGGTAAGTAGAAATTCATCTATTTTTTTAAAGAATCTCTAAAAAGAGTTTCAATGTTTCTGTAAATAACAATTTATGTTATAGTATAATCGTTTATTTTGTAACTATCTCTTTTGAAGATAAATTAAATATTTATTGAATGGTTTTGAAAATCATAGAATATTTTGCTGAGTTACATGCAATTCATAATATCATTAGGGATAATCTTCGTTGGCAATAAAAACGTACTTGCACGGGCTTCAATTCAATTTCTTCAAATTACAAGTACACTCAGATAACTCACTTTTATATTTTAAAATTATCAGTTGATTATTATGCGATACTTAAATGCCAAAGGGACCAATTACTCTTAATCATATGAGCAAGAATATACACACCAAAATAAGTTTAATATTGTTACAATAGTAATAAAACGCAGCAATATTAATAATGATAAGTATTGTTACAAAATATTTAAATAAAATATAAAATATTTTGAAAAATTCATCAAAATTTGGCACAAATTCGAGCGGAAAATATTTCTAAAAATGAAAAGCTATTTTTTTAGGATTTAAAATAGTTCAAAGAAACTTTTCTATGCAATATGTTCTTGAAATATTTAAAAAAAACGATAAAATTTAGATTAATTAAAAAGTTTATCCCTTTTATTTGAAATAATTTCAAAGGCTCTTTCTTATGGATGTCAAGCCACTTAAGAAGTAATTACGTATCAAATTTAATTATTCTGAACAGTCTTCTGTCTTTTAGAGAACTTGGAAAGCTTTTTGTATCGTACATGGTATATTACGGGATTTTTAAATGCCAAAATGATTTTTTAAAGTTAAAATCCAGTCTCTAAACCTTATCAAAATTTTCATATCTTTCTTCAATTTATTTAGCATTGTTTGATATTTTGCAATGTTCCACCATATTATGTTAAAATTAAATAATTGATGGTTTTGCAAACAATATATTTTCAAATTGAGTTGAAATGAAGTGCTCAACAAGAAAAACTTGTGACGAAGCCTGAATTATCTTGTATTTAAATTCAGCATTTAGGTTCAAATGTATTAACAATACCGAGAGAAGTAGATATAATAGGAAGCAGTATACCAAAAATAAAATGAAAAATATTTGGTAGTTTCCAAAAATATTCTTCATCCAAATATAGAATTCATTCAAATATATTCAGAAATGAAGAACAAGGAAATAATTCATTTAATGATTTTGAAATTAATTTCTAACTAAAAATTGCAGTTAATCAGGGTATAATGAAACATCAAAATATATATTTAAAAATCTTGACTCTTATACGAGATACAAAATAACAATCTAGAAGAATTACTTTTAATTTAATTCTTAATATTACTGAATATCTTTTTTTTTAAATGTATTTATAAATTTATTTTCTTTAGACAGAGTTTCTTGACTGCAGCTTGGCTTTTGAATCCATATTGCACTCAAGACTTATTTTTTTGATTGAGCAGAAATGCTTTTTTACGTTGTCTCGTAACTTTTTTTATTATGCGTTTTTGTTTATAAACTATTCCATATCTAATCTGTTTAGATTTGATTTTAATCACACCCTTGTTGCAGAATCAAAGCAGCTTTTATTCTATTAAAACATTTTACGAGGGGATTTTAAAATTTAGCTGAGTTTTATCTAGCATTTCATTCTTTATAATAATTTTACTTATTTTTATTAAATCAAATAATCTATTACGAATTAAAAGCTCGGCTTATTGTGATATCTCTAATACAAAAATTCTTAACTAGAAGAAAAGCTCCGAACTATTTCATTTGTAGCAAAAAATAAAATTGATTTTTTTGTGATAATTCTATACAAATAGTTTTTTTTACCAACAGGAATACTCTATGCAATTTTACGTGAATGAATATTGGAAGGATCCTCGTCTCAATCTCACGAATCGCAAAGAGCATTTCCACATTTCGACGGACATCGTCGAGGAAATGTGGACTCCAGATCTTATTTTCGAAAATTCGAAAGGAGGTTGGGTCTACCAATTGGCTGTTCCGAACATTATAGTGCAAACTCATCTCTATGGTTACATACACCGCTTCACAAGGTGAGCCATTATTCAATTATGAATATGAATGTGTGCCCAACTTTGAGAAACTATATGTTCAAAACGAAAAATTCGATTTTGGCTGAATCATAATTATCATAGATATGAACCCTTTATTGCGAAACATTTAAAGGTTTGAGTTTCAGAAAATTTAAAAAATATTGGTTCAGTTTTAATAAATATATGTTTTGCATTTTGTGGTACCAGATAATATTAAGTTTATAATTCAATTATGTTTATCTTGCTGACTTAAAATGAGTTCCATTAACTAAATGAACTTGCATCACTTTCAAAATTAATGAATTATTGTAATCATCCATTTAAATGGGAAATATTTCAGTTGCATCAGCATTTTTTAAATAATGAAAACAAAATACTATTCAAATTTTTATGAATATTTATTCATTTGATAAAAAGGAAAAACAAAATCTAGAATATTCTAGTACAAAATATAACAAACAATTCAGTTTTATTGAGAATTTCAATGAAATTCTGCATTTCAGTTTATACGTAGGTATAATCTGATGGAATTCTATTCAAGATTTAACATTTTATAACATAACTACACAGAAACCGGGGCTAAATTTTTGCCTTAATGTAATCGGTCAAAAATATGTTCAATCCAAGATGGACTTGCACCACTTAACAAAATAAACATATTTTCAATTCTGTTAAAAGCTCTAACTTCCATCTTCTAAATATTAAAAACTAAATTTTTTTTGCTACAAAGCTTTTACGCATAAAAAGATCACTACAGGTTTATCTATAGTTATCATTATCTCCATTTTTTTCAAAAATGGACTTGCCCCACTTCCAAAATAAACGGATCATATTATGGATCAATAAATATTCAGTGCGATTTCTATCCTAAGAAGTTAATGATGTCTATAAGGTGTTCGATCCTATTCCACTCTTATCGCAGCCAGTCTGCTGTTGAAGTTTTTTAGAATTACTCTCATTTTGAGTTTAGAATAATCGAAGAAACATTTTTATTTATGTTCTATCACCGAAAGTATTTGTAGATCAAATTGTTAACTCATTGATAAAGACCCTGGTAATATGCCCTGTGATTAATGAATTTGAATCAACTGAACTACTGCCATATGTATCCAACCTAGAATTAATATTAATTATAGACTCAGGGGGGGAAAATGAACGGATACATTTTATCTTTTGACACTAAAATAAAAAACTGATTTGTAGAAAGACGCTTCAAGTTAGTTGATTGGAGAAACAGTCGAGGTTTTCAACTAATTTTACATGTGTCCTGTATTTTAAAGTTTAAAAGATGTTGAATTGAAAATATCCTTTTGAAACTTTTCCGATTCGTTCCTAAACCGGACATCGAGTGTTCGCCATCACTCGGTCTGTACTTCCAGAAACATAAAAAACCGAACTTTTTATAAAAATTTTTCTTACAGCAATACACAAGTTACACAAAAAAAGTTGTGCTTCTACCTGCGGGTGTGAACCGACTCTGTATCAGCGTATATTAGAATTTTACTTTCTGCATCGTCTGAATAATTTCTATGCATTCCAATAAATAAATATTTTACTTTCTAATAAATATAGCATATCGCAAGTACTATAATCGTCAAAAAATTCGAACTCCAGATTCTGACAAATCGCCACATTTGAATTCGAAAAACTCATTTTTGTAAAATGTCCGTCTGGGACAAGGATTAGATTTAGACGAATGGAATTTTATGTATCGTCTTAACGCTAAATTCATATGTTTCTTTCAAATTCAGAAATTCCAAGCAGAAGAAATCTGCCAATATGGCGGTTGGAATACAAGTTAACACTATAGCTATAAAACAAAGAGCTAGATTAATAAAATTTAGGACACAGGTTAAACAATTATAGGGCACAAATTGAGTCTAAACCAGTGAGGAGTTGACCATCCATCGGTTTGTTCTTTTAGAAACGTGTAAGTGCTATCTAAAAAAAAAAAGAATTATATAAAATTTGTCATGAAAATCTTGTGACTATGAGCGTATCTTTGCATCAATTTTTTTAATCAACTGATTGGGTTTGGTATTAGTTTATATTAACATACCGTTGTAAAGCAAAACTAGGGCTATTTTGGGACGGACCACGAACTTTTGAACCGCTGTCAGATGACGAGGGTAATCCCTGAACTGGAACTCCTCCCTCCTCTCTACACCACATCACAACACAACACAACGGGAAGATGTTTGGCCCTGACGAATTTAACGTGCAACAGACCCCCTCTCAGGACAGTTCTTCGGTGGAATCTGGTCACGAAACCGTATGGCTCACGAGCCGAGCCTTTACTACCAGGCCACCGCGGCCTATCAAATGATTGGGGAAAAACACGATTAAAACATTTAATTTTTTTGGATGCTATTAATAGCTTGTAAAGAATTATTTGTCAAAAATTTCGCCAAAGATCGCACTATAGATTTAGTAAAAAAGTTAAATTCACGCCAAAGGTCAATGTTTTGCAAATCCAATGTATGACATTCTCCGGGATGCTTTCATTTGAGTATTCGAAAAAAATGTGAGGTGGCTTAATGAACAATTTCAAAATAAATGCATACAACTTATTTTCCCTAACTTATTAATTTGAACGTATTAAATAAAATATATTCGTATTTTGATGTTAAAAATGTGAAGTTAAATGGAAATGAGGCCTCGTAATTTTATATTTCCTATTGCGCCAAATGCATGAATCCTCTTTCGAATCTACCGCTTTGACTGGAGCTAGGACATTCACCCAGGATTTTATTGAATCTTAAGCAAGTTTTGGCGATTATCTGCCCTCCTATCTCT